>JAWZYV010011946.1:0-204628 GCA_038373885.1 Cheiracanthium punctorium
TCGCTATTCCCAAGTACAGTACACTACAATCAGACAAAAATGTTTAACCCCTCAACAACACTTTTTTTTTTTCATCCTTTACACCTAAATGATTAATCTCTTCAATGTAAATATTTTTATCCCGCCTCTTGTTACAAAAAAAAAAAAAAAAAAAAAAAAAAAAAAAAAAAAAAAAAAAGCGAGGGCGAAGTAGATCCACAGTGCTCTGGCCAAATCGCCCCTCATCTGTGGAATAATAGAGACAAGAAAATAAATAGGAAAGATCAGAATTTACTTACTTATTTTCAACATAAAAAATAATTAAGAAAAAAAAGCGTTCAAATCAGAAAAAAGAGGGATTGGAAAAGCAAACCAAGATTAAGTCCGACAGATGGCGCCTGCAGTCTCTACAGCAAAAAAAGCACAGTCATTCTCCAGAGTTTTTGAAAACATTGTGCAAGATTTTTTATCACTTTTGGCTACTTTTATAGCTTGATGGGTGGTTTCCACAGCAGTTTCCGTCTGTTAAAGCACAAAATGTTCAAGTATTAGCAAATTTTTGGGATTTTCCAAACCTATAAAAACAACCCTCGAATCCGCCATGTTTACAAACCGGAGTCAAACCCTCCGATATTGCTGGGTTAGAATCTGCACGTGCGGATAGGGGCACATAGAGAAACTAACGCGTATACACGTAACATCTGGAGAAAACCTACCAAAACTCCACTCCGTTAGATCGACATCCGCGCGATGAGACCCGAACCCGGGACTTTCTTACTTCGACCGTCTCCCATTTCCAGTGACATAACCACTTGTGCCATGGTGGGGTTCAAAAGTTTACGATTTTAAGGAACTCATTATTCCGTGTAAAATTAAAATCGAAATCTGATCATTGGCATTAAAACTAAAACTAAACTGGAAAAATATATTCTAAAAACTGCAATATTTTTGTATAACAAATCAGCCTTATACAGCAAATTTATTCAGAACTCTTAAAATTTAATTCTACTTATTAGAATAACTTAATAAATGTGGATTTGATAAAATTGACCTTAAATATGCCAATACAAAATTAAGAAACTTATTCTGAAAGCTGCAGTATTGCTGCACTACGTTTTAATTTAGAAAATCGTTCTCCTTTTATAGATATAACAGGGTGTCTACTACATAAAGTAAGCTTGATTTCTTGACCTTTTCTTGACTTTTGCTTTACCTTTTCTTGACCATAACAAATAAGAAACCCTAATATTAAAATTACATCATCAGTCAAGGTAAATTCAGGCCCTGATGGAGCGGCCGCAAAACTGACACAAATGTTTGTATTCATAAGCATCATTTACAGTAGGAAATAATTTATTGGTATGACTACTCTTTTGTTCAACAGACTGTTTCTCTAATGAGGTTTATGAACTGAAAGCTCTTATCGAGAGGGAGAAGAGAACACTCTCGGCAAATTCTCCCACATATACACAGTTGATATGAGAATAAACAAAACCACTTCCTTTCTCACAGGAAATCACTCGCGAAATCAAAGTACAAATTAATGAAGTTAAAAAATATAAATAAAATAGTTTATCTCAAGGGCTAAAAATTAGAAACAAAGAATTTGAATGAAATGGAAAGAAAGTGAGTCGCTAATCGTGACCTAGAGCTTCAATTTCTGGACCTTTTATTGACTTTCGTGACCTTTTTCCCATTTCTTGACTTTTCCGTGACTTTCGTGACCTTTGCATGATGGTAGACACCCTGTATAATACTCCTTGTATTTCTCTTTAGAACCAGAACACAAAACAAGCTATTAAGAACGGGTAATTTTTATAAAATAACTTGTATTTAATATCAGCAAATGATACGCCATACACAAATATTACAGCATGTACATAGTATCAATAGCTTCCGCTGGCATTTACTTATGTGTAAGCAGTACAACAGCTGTACTAAACGGATGCAATTATTTTATGCTTATTATGTTACAATGTCAGTCTTCGTCCATCAGTTTTTATAGCATTCGATTTGTTTTTTGTTTTTTTTTTAAAGTGAGTTCACTAAAATACAAGATGTTTGTTTATGTTATGACCACTAGGTGGCAGCATAATTAGCTTCTTAGTGGAAAGCCAATACTAAAATAAATACTTTGTGATGAAACCTAGTGACAAATAAATTAGGAATAATACCGTAAGCGGGTGTCGGTTGAGTTGGCGACATTTTTTTGTCGCCAATGCCTAACCTTGGCGACTTGTTTTTCGCACCATACTAAACATAAGTAGACACATACGGAAAACTATAAACCCAAAACTACAATATACTTATCTAAACACATTAAAACATTAGTAGACATATTTCAAATGCAATTATAAACAGAATGTACATAAACAAAGCACTAGCTCTGGGAGCGTTAAAAATAAATAAACCATAACCTTCAAATTATGCAAAATGCTAAAATATGTTTCTGCACATAATTATACAGCGAAATTCCCCTTAAAACGTTCAAATAACAGTTTTAAATTAATAGAAAAACACTCAAATAAACCGACTACCTCCCCCCCACCCACACACACACAAACAACTCAAATATACTTATTTACTATAACATATTTAACCTGAATAGTGCACGTGATTTCAAGAAAAATAAACTGCAAATATTTTTATAAAATGTTAAAAACACTCTTTATAAATAACAGAAAGCAACTATAATAAACCGACTACTTCCTTCCTTACACGATTTTTGCAATTTAATACCTTCAAAACACACAACATTTACACTATTAATCAGAATAGAATCAAATCTGATCACAAACTCGAAAATCCTTACATATTTATTCATAATACATAAAAGCACCACATACCTTAAATTTTATTCATGAACGACGTGCGTTCACCACAAAATAATTCCATCAAAAGCATTGAAATAAGCATAACAACTGTACCTCAACACACGCTCGATTCATATTCTTCACAACTCGCAACAAACATTTTCAAATTTTTGTCGAATTTCACTTGATTAAAAATTAGAAACAACTCAGCGTATAAAAGGAACAACTTTCATCATAGCTCTACACAAATTATCTACATTTAACATAAAGCAAGCAAAAATTCCACTTTTCAAATATAACCATTATAAAATAAAAAACTGCAGCAGACGACACAACTTTTATTCCCGGCTAATGGACATTTTGCATGGTGTCTGAGTTCGAGGCTAAAATTCGTCTGCTGGCGGTATTTACATCCGCCAGCTCCTATTGAAATGCATTCAGTATCCATTTTATAATTACTGTTTCTCATTATTAGAGCCGCTCGGAATGAGTTACTGTCTTTTTAATACTTAAATAGATGGTTTAGAAGACGATGATATCGCATTTCGCTTCAAAACTTTGTTAGTAAAAAGAATATTAGTGTTCTAAAATTATTACGTTATTGCAAACACGTATAAATAATACATCATTGAGTTGATTTTGAGTTTTCTGAGTTTAAAATAGTACAGATAAGTACGATCTTTTAAATTATTTTTAGTATTTATTTATTATTAACATTTTAAATAAAATCTCACAATGAAGATAAAATTCATTTATAAAGTTTATTATTTGTTAATGACTAATATTCTAGCTTCTTTTGCAACAGCTATATTTCTACTAGAAAGTGTCAAATAATCCCTTAGGTCCAAACGAGCTGAAACCGAAACTAATCATCACCATAAGATCGTGCACTTGGAGTATCAAATACCGCCAAGTGACGTCACGTGCAAAACGTCCATTCAAGTTCAGTTATTTTTCCAGTTAAACTCCTTGAAATTCCTTCAACCAATCACATAATTCCTTCAAACACACTAGTTTCTCATGACATCATAAAACAACACAACTCCGCCGGAAGGGTTGCCGATTAGCTAATCTCGATTGGCAACGCTGCCAGGACTGTTTAGAGTAAGCTTTGGCGACGCATCTTCCTTGGCGATGGACACCCGCTTACGGTATTATCCCCAAATAAAATGTATGACTTTTAAATATTTTGCGGGAAATCAAGTTCATTATTTTTAAAAGTAATATAGAAAAAACAGACTAAGACTGATATGTTTTAGCTAGTAATTGTGATATTATTAAACTTTAAATATTCTTAAAGTACTCTAGTCACAAACAAATTAAGAGAATAATATTTTTGTCACTTGTGCTATTATGAAATATAAGAAAATAAAACTTCCCATTTATTTTATAACCATTTCTTTAAATAATATAACAGGAACAGTGAAATTATAAAAATAAGTAAATTAAACTACCAACTTTTCCTAGAGTAACAAAAAAGTTGGGGGTTTGGGATGTGATAAGGCACTAAAAGAAAAAACTACCTATAAATGTTAAAAATGCAGTTGCTACATAAATCTCTATGATTGCCTGAAAATCTGTTTAAATATGCATACAGAACATTAAATATTATTTTTTTTAACTTTATAATATTTTTTAATTTTGGAACAAAAAAAAATCTTATTGGGATGATTGGTCTATTTTTATAGCATGGCGTTTAATCTCTCCTTGTCCCTCTACCTTCATGCTGGAAACCAATTAGGCCCGTTTACATGTGAAAATGGAAAATCCCAGGTTAAAGCGGAGTACAGGGGAAAACTCGCAATGCATCATGGGAAAGCGGGGTTGACTCTGCATTAACCCTTCTTTAGACCAGGAATCTTTCTACCCCGCATTTTTTTTTCCTAAGTAGGGGAAGCGGGGTAGAAAGTAGTTTAAGTCCCGGGATTTACTCCATTTTTTCACATGTAAACGGGCCCATTAACTTAGGTTCCACGTCACGTATTGTGACGTATCGCTTGCGTAAGAACCTTTTGAAAAGTCGAAGCATAGCTCAATCCTTGTTTTCAGAAAATTTTTGTTTAACCATCGTTAATATGGCTAGTCGTCATCGTCTGGATGATGCCACAAGATGGCGAAAAGTTGGAAGACTCCAGGCGGGCCAATCATAGGCTACCTGTTGTATGGACCTCGGTGTTCTGAGAAATATGGTGTCCACTCTGTGAAAACAGTTCACAGAGGCAGGAACAGTGGTCTGACGACTTGGTCAAGGCCGCAAAAGGCAACAACGGCGTCTGAAGTCCGTTATTTGAGACTTCTAGCCAAAAGGGATTTAGGTGCGCGACAGCGAAACAATTGTCTCGTAACCTGTATAATGCAACATCCATTTCACGGATTACAGTCGCCCAGAGACTTAGGGCCCGATTCAAACGAAACAGAGTTCTATCGTTTTCCGTTGCGATCGCGGAAATTTTCGACTGATTCCTACGTTTCCTATTCAAGTGAAACCTGTCTATCGCTTTTGGATCACGTGACACTGCGATCGGTGTTTTGCTATCGTTTTTCCAAAAGCGATCGTTTTCTCGAACATGGCGGATCGATCGGCGGATGGTTGATGAGAAGATTACAACAACAATGAAGACTCGTTATTTAAAATTACGAAGCAATCCGTTGGAATTATCAGACAGGGAATTCTGCAAAAGATTTAGGCCTGCGGAAAGCTGAATTTTCTCGCAGAACAGAATATCTGTAGGGTTTATTTTCTGTCGGCCTTTGAGTTCTACTCTAGCAGACACTACGATGCAGGCGCCATCTGTAGTCCTTTTTTTAAATCGTTTATTGCTCGATAAATGTTTGATATTTGAAACAGCGCGAAAAAATACATGAATAACGAATAATTTCTCTCTAAAATAAGCATCCTAGCAACCCTCCTAAACAAATACAAATATTCATATCATTATATTAAGGATGTCTTTGATTGTTAATTATATATCAGAACATGAAATATATAGTAATTCTACCCCTCCATTATAATTATAAACAGCTTCTCTGCTACAGAAAAATAAAATATAGTAGGCAAACTAGAGAACAATTATTATTCGATAATTCGAACTATTCGACATGATAATTATGACGAACAATACTATTATTAATAATTTTCTAAAAAAAATCTTCATAAATTAAAAATGTATTTCCATGATTATAAACATACAAAATATATTAACCTAAACCAGTTAAAATTTTAAAACATTAACCTACAATACTGTTGGGGAAAAAAATTAAGACACAGCCTGTTGTCCGTTGCAGCTCAAACATAAATAAATAAACAGTTAGTCGTCGCCATTAAGTTAAAAGTTTTTTCCAGAGAAAGGTGCGATTTTTTTATTGGTTAACAGCGACTTTCTACGTCACCGGAAGTTGCGTTTTCACTCTGTGGTGATAAAGTTTCGATCTAGCAAACCTGTAAGTTCGATCGCCTATTTTGTTTCACTTTGAATACACTTTTGCGATCGCTTGTAAAAGCGATCGAACTTCCAGAGAGAAAACGATCGTTTTGGAGACGACCGATCGCGTTTCGTTTGAATCGGGCCCTTAATGCAAGTATGCGAGGCTCCCTGTAGTCTGCATCCCTTTGACTGTGAACCAGAAAAGGCACGTCTAATATGGTGCCGAGAACACCTGTCTTGAACAGAGAGAAGTTGGGGGGGGGGGGCGTTCTCTTCAGTTTTGAATCGCGATTCAGTCATAGACATCAAATGCAATAGACGGCGCATCCGGCAACCTGGCGTGTGCACAAGATTACTATCACCTAAGTCAAATAGTCACGTGGCATATCCTCATTACTGTGCTGCATATCTGCGCTGCCTACAGTAATAGATGCCCGTGATCAAAAAACACAGCTCTTAAGGATTATTTTCCCCCATAATAGTGCCAAAATAGTAATAACTGTCTCAAGCTGGCTGCATCAGTCTAATACCCTAGTAGCAATGACTGCTTGTTTTCTGCTCGGTCGTTCATCGACTCATCGTTAACTCATCGACTCGTCGAATTCATTCATCGGCAAGTGCACTTTTGTTTATCTGCAATACATGAATTTTTATTCATAGATAGAAGTGATCTAGACGAGCAGTTTCGCCGATGGGAAACCGAAAAACAATATCTTATCCGAAACTGCAGCTCGATAGTCAACGGGCCTTGCAGGTGTCCCCAGTGGTTTAAACTTTACCCAAATTCCTATAAATATTTGCGTAATTTAGATGTGCCTTTGCATAATCTAAGGGAAATTTTGAACAATTCTTGAATTAATCGCATAATGTACTTCAAGTTTCTTGTATTGGGGTTGGGAGGGGGCAGGGGGGTGGTATCCCCCCCTTGCCCCCTCCCACAAAATTTAAATTTGAAAAGAAATATTTACCAAAAAAATGTAAGTATTTATTATATAAAAATCGTTTGTAATATTTAAATAATTAAAAAAAATGTGTTTAAAAAAAAGAAAAGAAAATCTATTTGAGCGTCAGCTGCATTATAAGAAAAACGGAAACTTCATTACAATGAGCAACTCTTTTGAAACCTCTTTAATGTAAACAGCAAGAAGAGAAATAGTTAATTTTTAAAAGTTATCCAAGAAATATGAAAGTTAAAATCACACTAAAATTCCTATACAATTGGCAATATTGTTTCTTAATTATTAATTATAAATGTTGTTGCTACTTACATACATTGGGAAAAAGTGAAATTAATTTCTTACCAATCGAATAATTTGACTATTATTAATAATAGCTGAACAACACGTCAAAATTTCAACCAAAGTCCCAATCTTAGACTAAAATAACCGGTACTTCACACTTTGCCTTATACATGACAAGATTCGATGGTCTAGCGGTAGCGCGCTTACCTCGTAATCGGTACGCTCAGGTTCGGGCCCGGGGTAGGAAGAATTTTTTTTTTTTTCAGAAAAACGGAAATAAACGAAAACATAATAAACAGAACGGACATTTTTTGAAAATTTTGCTGCCAGTCGTTTATTTTTTATTAGCAAATATATTTTAAACAGTTTATCGGTTTCTTTTCGTTATTTCATCGGAGTCATCGGGAAACGATTATCGGCTTTATGGCCCCCCGAGCGGACATTTTGTACCAGTTGCCGATGAAATTTCCCTCTTTTTTTTGGATGAAAAGCCGTGATCGGCCATTGCTCCTTCCCCTCGGATTTAATTCACCCGCCTCTCATCAACCGATGGGTTATTGCTAGTAGGGTAGTCACGTGGTGCATCCTTCTTATTGCCCTATATATGTATTTATTGGCCATAGGATACTGTCTACCGTATTAGATGTCTATGGATTCAGTCTAGATAGCTACTCGAGACGTGTTCTCATCTAGAGAGAACCCGGGAGTCGATATCGTCTTTCTAGCCTAACAGAATCTGCTCTTCATGTGTGTGACCTCCATGCAAGAGATGGATACATCCGAGCAAAAACTTTCGATAGGAAGCTAATGCTATGTTTTGAAAAAAAGTCTGATTTCTGAGTAAAATAACCTACTCCTTAAATGGAAGATAAGACTAGTATCTCCTCTATTTACATATCTTACATGCGTACCATTTTCAGCGAAAAACGCTCAACTTCAAGGAATTTGGGGAGGCCTAAGAATTCCCAGCAAACACACACAGGTTCTCTGAACGTCTGTTAACGTTCAGAAGACGTTTCCTGAACGTTAATAGACGTTCAGAGAACCTGTGTGTGTTTGCTGAGTTAATTTTACTTCGGCTAGCTTTTTACAAATGTTTATATTAAGGTGACCATACGTTCTCGAAATTCGAGGACAGTCCCCAAATATAATTTTTTTTCCTTTGTCCTCAAAAATACCTTGACTTCTTGGGGACGCGAAAAGTCCCCAAATTTAAAGATTTGTACTTTTTTCCCTGAAAGTTTCCGTTTAGTTTATTTTTTTTCAGAGAAAACCCGAAGAAATACAAAAAAGTAAAACAACTAAAAGCGCCTTCTACTCAGAGAAACAATGAAATTCGATCTCTGAAAACGTTTGCTGTCATTGTGTGTGTAGCGTGTACAGACATGAGCCAAATTTCCCATTTCAGTTTTGTTAATTATTAATCACTTTTCATGAAGAACCATGCTTTCAATATGAAATTGAAGTACGAAATTTTTCTTGCACTCGAATACTTTTTTTTTAGAGGGTGTAAAAAGTTTCATGAAAAATTATCACAAAATGAGCCAATGTAAAAAGCAATGTCTTCTGAAAAATACAAATACTATGCCAAGAGTTAAATTTTGAATAAATTGCAATATTTCAACAGGATGTTCCTTTTCATATTTCTGGTTTAAATAAATATTTATAAATGAATCAATGAAATACTTCCATTAATTTATTAGAAATAAGAATACACAATTGATATTAAGAGCTATTAGAGTTCATTTTTAAGTATCAAGTTTATAGTATACTCATTTTTAAGTACTTAAAGTATGAGTATACTATACTGGTATACATGGTAATATGTTTTGTCCTCGAATAAGTCCCCAAAAATATTTCGTAGTGACCCCAAGTTTTCCTTGAATTCGAGGACAATGCTTGATTTGTCCCCAAAATACTGTTTAAAAATATGGTCGCCTTAGTTTATATACTCAAAAGTGCAAATAAATAACCTGATGACATTTCATATTTTCATTATATTTTTACTGAAAAGAGCAGTTGATTTTAAAGCCTTTTTCCTATAATTTCCATAATTCGTGGAACTTGAGGAGGGCCAAGATATTAAACAATTTCATCCAAATTTCAGGGTTTAATTTTACTATCAAAATTGCAACTATTGCACTTGGTTACGTTACAAATTTGAAAAAAAAAATTGTTTTTCGCTCCACCCTAATACATATTCTCAATAAATATTTACTTATTAGTAGAAAAACCTTTTTAAGCATTCAGAGGGTTAGTGGATTTGGAAGTAAACAGATGTAACTTTTATAATTCGAAGTTTCGGATTATACTAATTGTTTTAGTGTTCCCTTCAGCTTCGAATTAGCCAAGATGCACTGTATTCAGCACTTTTATCGAGCATTTAAAACAATTAACATGTACAGAAAGACTAATAATATTAAAAAAGAGCGTGTGTACAGAGTACACGTGTCAGAAGTGAAACTTCTTTGGCGAGATTGATTAAAATCTGTTCGATTGTCAAATAAGTAGTCAGAGATAAAAATTAAAGACTAAAATTAAATATAACATTTTAAAACAGATCAAAAGTGAGATGTTGTAGGTAGTCAAAGGATTGAGGCATAGTATTAAAAAGATTTTAAAAAAATTAATGTAAAAATATTTTACAAGTTCGTTTGGTTAATTTTACAGTATTTAAAATAAAATTTGAAAATAGTAAATAAAATAATAACTATACTAAGCACACTAAGTCATTAGACAAACATGAAAAAACGCAGAAGGGTGTTTATTTATTATTTTTTTTTCGGACCTCCACCCACACACTCTCCGGTGAAAAGAATTAATCCTTCACTGGTTCTTCATTTTGATGTCACATGAAGCTAGTCGAAAAATCTCTTCTTCTGTCTTCAGAAGTTTCAAATTATTTTCGTACTGGTTTTACTAATTAATTTTTTAGCTGATCAAAAAATTATCCTAGACGCTTGATTTTTTTCAAACGAAATCTGAGCAGTTTGTCCGTAACAGTATATTTTTTTTAGTCGAAATATTCCACAGCTTTTTAGCAGGACCGGCCTTCTGTTTGAATGGCCTGGTTGCAAACCTTTTTTGGGGCCCCAAACATTATAGATGCTAAAAAAATTCATTAATTAATAGACCCATTTATAAAGCAAACATTAAGAATGAACTGAAATACCACTAATACCACTTTAATGGTCGTGGTAATTAGGGTTGAAGGCCGGTTCTAAGGTAGCTGGCGCACAGGACAAGCTAATTTTTGGCGCCCTTTTTAAATAAATCTAACTCGTTTATGACGACTCCTTATTCAAGAGGAACCCAGATTGATTGAGGAAATCGAAAATACTTGGCTGGTACAATGTTAAGTTTATGGGAGTATAACTCGCTTTTAACGAGTAAAACTTGGTTATATCGAGGAATATTTTTGTAATTTATAAAATTTCTACTGACTTCCACCTCACCAGCTCAGATAACCCTTTCTTAGAAAATATCTTTTAACATTCCAAAGTCAATAAAGACGACGATGATAGCGAAGAATAGGAAGAAACTACAAAGGGAGCTTACCTGACCATGAGCAAGTGGGACAGTCTGACGTTGGATAAACCTTCAAAAGAAAAAAAAATCCGTTCTCTCTCCTAAGATTATGTTTTCATGGCGCCCCTAAACATATAGCGCCCCGGGCAGCTGCCCGAGTTGCCGGTACCTTGAGCCGGCACTGGTTGGAGGTCTAAACCGTATTGAATATGTATGCTAAACCTGTGGGGCCGTTTATCACCCATTTCAGTTAACCTGTATTACTAATACTGAAAAATGTGATAAAATATGAATCTATTCACTCTGGAGATCCACCGACCACCGAGAGTGACATTAATTGTTTCAGAGTAGTTTTGTTAGTAATGAAGACAGTAAAATAAATATTTTGTTGACCAACTACCTATTTAAAATTTGAAAAAGAAGCCCACAATAGAAGTGGGGGGGGGATGACTTAAAGCTTAGGTCAAATTAAATAAAATCAATAATTTAATACTTAAGTTAAATTAACCAAAATGTATGTTTGAATATTTTTCTTCACATTAAGTCCATTAATTTAATATAAGGGGACATTTCATTAGTCAGTGCTGCCAATTTAAGGGATTTGTCGCTAAATTTAGCATCTTTTCACTGTATTTAGTGAATAAATGTTTTGGAAAGTGACATTTTTGATGATCTTGCTCTCTAATTTAGAGATTCAGATGAATTTGGAGTATTGTTTCAAACTTTCTAAGATTTTAAAATCTAATCGGTACTACTTTAGAAAAGAAATGCTGAAATGTTTAAGAAATCTTTGCAATGAAATGTTTAAGAATGGATCGTGGATGAACAGACATATCAGGGACGTAGCCAGAGAATAGGCGATGGAGACCTCGGCCCCTTCCGAAATTCACACTTTTCTTAATTGGATGTCAATAATGGAGCTTTTTCGTAGAAATGCTATCTTAATTAGAAATGCCTCCTTTTGGGACCGCCCCGATTTATCTTTTTCTTTCTGGTTATGTGCCCGAGACGTACATTTCAATCATCCAATTTTATGTATACTTTTATCCGCTATTATACTGTAAATATTCAAATATAGTATGAGTGCAATTTTAAGTACTATAAGGGTTCTATTAGAAAATAGAGCAACATCCATTCGAAATCTATTATTAATTTCAGTTGGTATTTTTTTTGGAATTAACCCTTTATTGGTAGGATATTTTTTCGAAATTATTACATTTTTTTTTCATAGTTATCAACCCTTACCGAGCACATCTAACCGCTTTTTGGAAACAGTAAATTTTTAATATCTTTTCAAAATGTTAACCAACCCACACGTATATTTGGAAACTAAATATGGTATTCAGTTGCCCACGATCTTTTTCTATATTCTAACATAAAAATCACTGTACATATAAAGTGGTTAATTATATTCCCTAAATGTTATCAACTGTACGTCGCATGGCACGCGCCGCCGGCTGTACGGGCACAAAAACGCCGAAAGTGTGAGATGCGACGTCGAAGAAGAAGGGGTTGAGATCGATTAATGTGTTTGAAATATTTTATATTCCTAATTTTCAATAAACACAGATTTAAAAGTACTTTTTCTACTTCAGAATAGCTGTTTCATCTGACTGCAGAACTTCGCTTACTCTACATACTCATTTATTGCCTGGGGATTAAATCGCATAAATATAAGTTACGGGAACAATCAAAATGCATTTAAAACTTTTATAAATGTGAAACTTAACACAATTTAAAACTTTTTGACGAAAATTATCTAATTATTTGCAATCTCGGCTATTATAAACAAAATAACGACTTATCTTTTTTCAAATGTAGAAAACGCGATGATAAAATTGGTAAAGGTTAATCCATAATTTAGGCCCGTGAAAGTCATAAAATTCAAGAAAAATCTCTCAAAGTATATATAACATATACACAAAAGTTAATAGACTCGTAAGTCTAATACAAGCAGACACTTCCAATGGCTCAACTTCGGTTAGTAACTTTGAGAGAAGGAGCAACTGCAAAATAGGATTTGACCAACACATTTGCACAGTTGTAAATGGGGGGGGAATGTTCCCATGCTTGCAAAGGTACCCAAATGTAGGTTATTTTTTATTCTTTGTGTACTCTTATCTTCAAATTAATGCCAGACGCGTGAAACGTACTTCGTATCAACAAAGTTAGTTTAGAAGGGGCCCCCATAGGTATTAACCCCTTCAAGCCCAGAATGTTCTGCAACGACGCGCTCCCACCAGCCCGCGCTCTTCGCAGACGAGATGTTTCCCCCGGCCCGGAGAGTTTTTGATGTTAAGCCTAATTCAGCAAATAAATCGTAAAAATTCAATCAAATTAAAAATTTTAATTCAAAACGTGGAAAATAAGAATATAGGCTCTAAATTCAACCCACTCTTAGATAAAAATGTCAAAAGAGGAAGATCTTTCATATCTTGACTCCATCTGTCATTATATGCTCTATTTGCATCACTAATAACACTATCATCGTCATCATCATCTTCACACACATCTGATTCTTCACTCACATAAATATCTGTTTCACTATCACTCGAATCACTCTCCTCATTCATCATACGCGCAATTTCACTTTCCGTAAGATATTTCACTCTTTTCGCCATGGCTGCATAAACGAAACTAATAGAAAATAAACCCTCATGCACCCTCTGTACTACCGATAAACAAAAAAACCAACCCATTCTCTATCCCCCTATTCGTCCTAAAATCCAGTGTCACAATAAAAAACAAAAACATTAAACTCCCCACAAAACACGCCTTTGAGATCAGCTCTTTAACTTTACTGCTACTCCACAAAGCAATCACGTGTACTTGTTTATGTTAACTCCTGAGTCACCATCCCAGCTGTAGGAATTCCGATAACAGAAACACAGGCTGAAAGTTCAGACCTCATATGACCTCCACAATTCAAAATTACGGTATAGTACTGCCATCTAGTGTCATTAAAAAATTCTAAAAAAACGTTCCAAAGTTTGGTTCCTTATACGGAACGATGGGCAGAAACAAGCGTTCGCAACGAGTTCCCAATACGGAACGATGGGCCGGTGAGAGCATAATTTTCCCGTACCGTATAGGGTACGATGGGCGCGAAGGGGTTAATCAATCAGTCCTTGGTCTTAACAACAAAAAGGCCTCTTCCGCTGTTCTTTGGGTTTCGGTTCTTTTCAAAGAATTCGCTAATGAGCGGTCGTTATGACCAATGGTCCAGATATGATAATTGTATTTTTCTCTAACTGATGTTTTCGCTCTTTCCACGGTGAAAGTGCGAAGGTTAAGTGACATTTGATCAGAGCTGGGGTGTACTGTCAAAGAATACTGTTCGTAGAAAGACACTTTTATAAATGATGTTTAGCTCTGAAAGATGCAGAGTAGTCACACAACAGTATCAGTCTACTTTAATTTAAAGAAATCTTTTATATTTTTCACGATAAGAGAGGGAGACATAATAAAAAATATAGAACGGATTTGGGGCCCAGGTGCCTTGCATCCGCAGCATCTCTCCCTGTGGCCGGCCCTGCTTTTTAGATGCGAGCTGAGATAGGCTCCTCGTTCTGAAATTCACCCGAATTTGCCGGAGAAAAGGGTTGTCGATTTTTATTTATCAAAAATCGGGAAATGCAGCTAATTCAAAAATAAAGGTCTCTTTAGAAAGAAAACTCTTTCCTCTTTCCGATTGTGTAATTAGTTTTTCTTTCGGGCGATCGGAAGCCTTCTTTTTCGGAGGGCAAAGACAGAAAACGGTCGAAAATAACGTAAAATATAAAATAATTCAAAAATTAAATAAGAATGAATGTAGCACAAAGAGGAGAAAGAAAACTCTATGCAGCAATAGAGTATAGCACGCTTACTATTTTTGTCTCTTTCTCGCTGGCGATCTATCCGGTAGCTCTCTCCGTCTGTTAAAATACAAAATCGTCCCAGCTTCATCATGAAGCTATTGCCGTGACGCGACCTTGAAATTTCACTCTCAACGTGCCTAAAGAAGCTTCACTTCAAATATATATATACTGTCAATATTATATATCTATAAGGAGATTATTGTCTTACTGAAGTAATTTAACGACACCTTTATACCAATTAATTCTTAAACATTTAAATCTTCATAGGCAAAGTATGAGCAACAAAAATTTTGAGTCCCTTTATTTCCAACAAAAAGAAAATTCCCAGTTAGTCGTCGCACACACTCACTAAATTAGGTATGAGCAACCTTTGGGAAGTTGCCTTCCAAACTTTAGGCAGTTAGTGAAGTCGCGGGCCATATTAGGGAGTTTTTGCGCTACGTTTCTTCTCACGGTAAAGCTAACGTTAAATGCCCTCAGACAATACAGCGCATGCGCACGTAGAAAATCCGAATCGTGGTTGGACAATATACTCCGTATAGCGGGTAGCGTTACCGTTAACGTGGGAATAAACGTAGCGTAAAAACTCCCTAATAATTCGAATTTATATGAATTTTGAATGGTTCGTATGGGTTTTATATCGGGTTCTGGCATGTTCCGCGGGCCGGATCAGAAGCTAAGGCGGGTCGCATACGGTAACGTATGGGACCGAAGGTTGCCCACACGTGCACGAAAGGGAGTCTGTGAGCGTGTTAAGAAACTTGTCTTAATGCTCAGACCATACGCGTACAGTTACAGGGGCCTATGGAGTCGAGCCCCTTCAATAATTTATCCAAATATATGCCGGGGCGTGGTGTTCTTTTCAAATGTATTGGCTCGGGCCGAGCCTACAAGTCTCTAGTCTCAATGTGTATTTTTAAAACTATAGTTCATGGCAATTTTAAATCATTGTAAAGATAGTTTATAGATATGGGAAGTATTCAGAATACACTATAGTGTACTACCCTTGCACATGTTGCTCGCAACCTTGCAGGTCGCTGTCGTTTTTAGGAATTCTAGAACATCGGCCCACACATACGACCGGCGATCGCTCGACGGCCCAGACCTACTCTGTCCAAAAGCTGCTATGGGTGCTTCATACCTGATATTTTTTTGGAAGTTAATGCCTGCAGTTGGCATTTTAAAAGTATTAAAATCTAAAGCTTACAAGAAACAAATAATTACTAAGTAAAATATTCAATACCTTTTCATTATTTTAATTTTTTAAATGATTTATTATGGTGCATATTTTTTATTGATGTTTTCAAACTTCAGTCTGTTCTGTACTTGTGTATAAAGCAAACTCCTAACAAATTCCTTTACGACTAAATTCCATTCAAATTTAAATCACATTTTTAGTTTTTACCATATTATTTTTCAATATTTTTTCTCAGTTTGGCACCCCTGTCAAACTTGCACGTGTGCAACTTCACCATAGATATAGGAATAACTAGATCACGCATCCGTATACTAGTAAGAGGTTTTTCTTGTTGCCAAATATCTTCGGTGGCATCGCCCATGATAGTGGCAGAAAGCAGTGTCTTGATCATGGTTTATGGTTATTTTCGCCACTAGTCCAGCATCTTATTTATTTTTAATTAACTTTAAGCGTTATCATGCCCAAGTCGTGCTGTGCGTATAATTGCACCAACAGGTTTAGGAAAGGATCTGGAATATCTTTTCACAGGTAATAAATGCTTGAAATTGGTGGTATTGAAAATCAAATACCAATTGATGTTCAATAACAGTAGTATTTTTAAATTTCCTATTTACCTATGCTTTTCGTTCACTTTGTAAAGTAATTGAAGGAGATATTGCACATCCTTCTTGAATTAAAGTAGACATTGCTTAATTCATGTTTCTATATAAATATAATCCTAAAACATTTGACCGTACGATATATATATATATATATATACTTATTTTTAAATCGTAGACTTGGCACTTAAACTATAAAAAATGAGATAAATAAAGCATCGTAATTTACTTTTTACGAATAATTATTAATAATATTTTACAGGAAATGATTAATTTGTCTATCATTTTTCAAAAATAACTCTTGAATTGGGGATATTGAATTTATCTTATTTATTCTAACTAGATTTTCCACATTTGAGCATTTTTTAACGACTTTTAAAATTACTAGTTTTAATATTAAATTCATTTTTTTTAGTTCAACGTGATTGTTTGTTTAAGTCTTTATTTATGTTTCTTTATACTTTTGTTTAAGTAAGCTTTATTAAGTTAGTGTTTTATGGTAAGTATTTTAACTTTTTTTTAAAATAAACCTATCAGCTCTGTAGTGTTGTATCAAATCCACAGTTTAATAAAAAAAAAAAAACCTGGCCGGTGACGCAATTTTTAATATTAACTGAAATATTATTAAATCAGTGCTTTAATTGAATGTACGTTTAAGTTTACACATCCCTGTCTGAACAAACAATAGTACACTATAAAATGTATTTTTAAAAAGCCATAAAATAGTTAAGTTATGCCAAGCAAAGTTATCATGGGAGGATTATTTCTGATGCTTTTTGTGCAATGTTGTGCACAAAAAGTGCACAAGCTTTGTGCAATGCTTCGATGCTGCAAACTGTCATTTTACTTAATTTTTCTAGATGGCTTTCTGATTTTAATAACTTTCTGATTGTTTAGGTTTCCACTATCTAATAAAGAATTGACAAATAAATGGATTTCTGCTGTAAAAAGAGATAATTTTGTTCCTAATATACATACATTTATTTGTTCAGAACACTTCAGTGCTGAATGTTTTGAATCACAACATTATCGGAAGTTTCTAAAAGATGATGTAGTTCCAACTATCTTTAATTTTCCAAAGCATTTGAAAAAGGTAAGTTCTAAACGAGGTACTTATTACGGAGGGATAATGGGAATGGGATATTGTCCCCACCCCCACCCCCTCTCAAAAGAAAAGAAAGAAAAAAAACAGCAAAAGCTTTTAAAAAGTTTTTATTGTGCACAGTAATTAATATAATGCCTTTATATGTATATTTCATGCCTTAGAAATTGATAAAATACACCCTCCAAAGAAAGTATTCGAGCAAGAGATTAAATTTCCTACGTTGGTTTTGTATATTAAAAATTATTTATCATAGAATATGAATTAGCCTACGTATGGGGGTATTTAAAATATCCTAAATATTAATATTAGCTAACATGTTTTTACCTGTACAAAGTTGTTGGATGTGCATAAGCGAAAATGCACTGTTCTAGAAAGGCAATTTTTAGAAAACTGATGTTTACATTTAGGGTTCCAAGTTTATTACATTGTAATATTTTTAGAATGTAACATTATAACTTTTTGGAAATCGGTTTCTTTTTAAGATATAAAGGACGTATAAAAAAACACGTTTTGGACTCCTACTTCAAAAGGGATAAAATTTCCCAAGTATAGCCTTTTTGCTAAAAAAAAAAAAAAAAAAAAAAAGGAGAAGAAGGCGTATTTGAATCTCAAGAATGTTAGAAATACATTTACAAGGGAAAGAAAGATCCAAACTCAATCACCAAACTATGCCACAATATTATGATTTTCTTAAAATGTAACAAGAAGCACAATCCTCCCCCCCCCCCTCCTTTGATATGAACGTTGTTTTCTCTTACGAGATCTGTGACACCTCGGTCTTTTACCGTAGTACTTCCAATACACAATTGATACTTAATTTGAGTTCACATCTTTGTTCAGAAAAAGTTTTTTTTTCCTTGTGTGCAAAAATAAACATTTAATCGATTATTTTAATGTGTTACATTTTTAGACCATCTAACAGCAAAAATAAACTAAAAATAGCTAGCAAAATATCATAACAAAATGTTTTTTCTTTGAATTTGGTTCTGAACGAATCATCAATTCTGTATTTAAATGTAAATTAATGCTGTTTCATAGCAGTCGTAAGCAGCGACGTTTTCGTCTTTCTGCCACTATCGTGTCGTCTGCTCCGGAAGTGCACTGGCAACAAGTTTCCTCCCCTTGTGCGCAATCTAGTTCACTATTCCTATATCTATGAACTTCACACGTCGCACACACCTTAGGCCGGCTCCGTTTGTAATAAACTGCCGGGATTGCCAGTTTCTAGCCAAATTTGGAAGATATCGCCAAGGTTGTTTTAGTTTTGATGACACTTTTTGGCACTAAACTTGGCGATCAATTATCAAACATTGCAAACCTTGAACGACTTTCAACATTTTATCCCCCCCCCCCTCCACGCTATCCGGCAAAATATTTGAAAAATGCCTCGGGGTGATGAACTGGCTCGACGCTATAAAACCTGCTCGATGTTAATAGGACTGTAGTGCTAATTTTCTTTTTTTTTTTCAAAGGGCAGGCACTTGCTCATCAAGTATTCGCCACTACTAAGGCCCGGGTTACTGGCCTCTTTGTTAACTTTATCAATCAGCGCATTCCCAGAAATTCCAAAAAATAAAATTGAATCGTTAGAATAACATTAGTAAGTAATGTTAAAAATGACTTCAGTTCAGGGACTGATTTGCAGAGATTGGGGGCCCTGGGCAAAAATATTCATTGGGGGAGGGGCTTCTTCCGAACTTTCTTATACCCTATCATGCAGATTCAATATCACACCCTACAAAGAAGGATGTTTTAACAGCATTAAAATTATTATTGAATCAAGATGCAAATCGAAATGCAACAGTTCGATAACAATATTATTATGTAGGATAATAATATTTCAGCTATATTTTTTAATTTTCAATCGGTACTTTCATTCCGAACTTTTCAAGTAACATGTTCCACATTATTTTTGTACTTATTTTCTTAAAGTCTACATCATAGAGCATTTATTTATTCTTTAGTGGGATAAATCTTCACTTTGCTCCACCCAGGAAGTATTTCCTTTTATCTGTTCCGATTGAAAATCTATTCTATGGTTTCCTCGCTACCAGCATACATCACTACATAGGCCAGGCCTAAATAGCTTAGTTAAAAAAAGTGTGGATATAATGCTTAACGCTATGAAATAGTAACAGCGTAATTATTGTTTTTCATAAAACTAGTTTCCCTGCCTCTTATTTTAAATTAAAATCAAAATTTGCAAATTTTTAAACTAAAGGATAATTTCGGGCTCTCCTTGCTGTTGGGGGCCTCGCAGAGCAAGGCCTCGTTCAGGCCTTGCTTGCCTCGGGGCACTTAACGGATATTTTTCAGTCCTTTTGTGACCATGCAAAGTGGGCACGACAAATATTTTGTTAATGTATGGAGGAAAACGGCATAAGATCATTGGAGTTATGAAAGCATGAGGATATAAGTAAAAATTTTGAAATGTTGTGTTGTATAACGAATACTCTGTTAGTCCGGTCTCAGGCACAGTAGGTTCAATATTACTCGAGGGCGAGATCGAGCAGACTGAAAAACGCCCATCCTTTCCTTTAAAAATTTTGCCATCTGCAACGACTTGGAAAACATATCAGATAAAGAGCCGTCACATGTCAAGGAGGATAGACCAGACCGGGAGACGCTACAAGCAGCTTCCCCAATATAATCTAATGAAGCCGGTGGGAGGGAGGAGCTTAAAACGCGTCCAGCCAACGCCCCCTCGAGGAAGGCCACGATACGGGTCCCTTTAAACGATGTGACGTCACACAGACTGGGTAAGAACATCTACTCTCGATCGTCGTTCAGGGGATTTGTGACATACGACTGGTGAGACCGCATTCCCGCGTTTCTTCAACTGGCCCCGGCCAGTATCACGTGCTAGCACATGCTAACATTTTTCGACGCATTTACAGCCTCGTGTTTCTTCATTTTTCTGTGTAAATTTCCTTATAATTACCGCATTTCGCAAGATATAAAATGGTGTATGTTTGCTGTGCTCCTATGTGCCGTGGTAATTACCCGGGAACCTCAAAAGTACAGTTTTTTGGATTTCCACGAGAAGAAAACTTTAAAAAAAAAGTGGCTGAAAGCGATCCCAAGAAAGGATTTTACCCAAACACAACACTCTAAGGTATGTTTTATTTTAATCTTATTATATTTATTTTTGATTGATTAATTGGTATATAAAATGCTGGTTGATATTATTTAACTTGACAAAATTTCATATATATAACATGTGTAGATAGCGTAGAATACAGTTTTCAAACTGTTCACATGGCTTAATTTCTGAGTTTAATTACATCATTCCTATAATGTTATGCCTGTGTATAATTAGTGTATGCCTGTACAGTATCGAATTTAATGCAACAAAAAAATTTTAAGGATTGTGTAGAGCATTACACCAGTTAAACGCTAGTTTCATATTAACAGTGTTTTATGTTTAATTTTAAAGTAGTTCACAGAAATAAACTTGAATTTTGGAAGTAACACATCTAACTCCAATTTCATTTTGTGAATTTCGTTTTGGATTTCTAAGTACAATTTCGTTTTGTAAAAAAAAAAAAAAAAAAGTAAAACTTGTATAAAACTTGAAAGATCTATTTGACATCAAAACTGCTAAATATAAGAATTCAGTTAATGTGTTTACTTTTACAAAGTTAGTTAATGAACACGCATAAAAAAAAAACTACTTATGAAAATTGAAAAACTTTTTTTGAACACAAAACAACTATCTCCGAGAGTTTTGTACTTGTAAGATTATTCATTATTAAGCTTTGTATGTCTGTGTAGTAAACGTATGTGCTGTAGTAAACATTCATGTGTATGAAGATATTGATAATTTATATTTATTATATACAGATTATTATTTATTACTAGGTTTATTTTGAAGATGCATAATAAAGCAAGATTATTTTAATTGCTGTTTACTTTGCTAGTTAAGTAATGTATTATGCTGCTCAATTATACTGAATGTTCTCTCTTATTAATATAAAATAAACTAATATTACATTAAACTAAAATAAATACAGCAGATCTTTTTTTTTTGGGGGGGGGGCAGTGTTCTAAAAATCTGATTTTCCTAGTGCTTCTAGTAGTTTTCTTCACTGATGAGAAACGCATACCTGCTTAGATATTTATGTGTATTTATATATACATATATGTGTGTATGTATCAATGTAGCCTATATATTTAGCTATATGTATCTCTGAGAATATGTCCTATGGTAAACATTAGCATGTACATGAAAATATGTATAATTAATATCTATATTAAGTACATATAAATCCTTATTTCTGAGATTATTTTAATAGCTTTATCCTTTACTAGTTAAGTTAGGCTATTATTATGCGCTTAATGAAGCTCTTATAATACATGCGTCTGTCTAGACTTTTCAGACAGTCCTGATTTACAGAAACTGAAAATTTAACTCATAATTTTGTGAATTTGAAATTACCATTCAATCAAGATTTTTCTAAACAGGGTCCTGTGTTTGTGAAAATAGTCTCCTTTTCGTGTATCGTGTTACAACTTTATATAAATTTAAGTTTAGTAATAAAGTTCTGCTTAAGAAACTGTATAGGAAAACCTATTAAAAGAAAACTATATGTAAAGTGGCAAAGCATTGCTTACGTCACAGTTATGTTGGAAAGATTCTTGGTTTTTTTTTTTTTTTTTTTCAAATATTAAACTATATAAAGACATATTTGTGAAAAGAAGGCAGTTTACCAAAGGAAGAATTTTGTGAAAGGTCAGTTTTTAAGATAAACTATTTTGTGAAGGATATGTTAACAGACTAGAATTACTCCTAGACAGACCCTTGTACTATTTCAGCTTTTAATGTAAAATTCAGTAAATTGTTGGTATAAGTTAAATATGCATATTCTTTTTTGGTTGTCTTCAAAAAAATCTACTCTTGCTCTTCAGTTTTTACTGTGGTTTTATTCACCGATGATCAGACTGATACAGCCCCTGTTAAAATTTTACAGCCTAAAAAATTATTTTTAAGTGTTACTGTTAAGTTATTATAATATATCATATAGAACTTGCATATTATAGTTATTTGTAATCTATTAATATACACAGTAGCAGTGAGCTGCAGCACCCCCAAAATGAGTAAACATAGGATATGTAGAAAATCTAAAATTACGTATTTGTGGATAATTTGGATAGTGTACATTGTTATCCCCCATGATATATTTGAATGTTTTCCTTGATTTTATGAGGTTCAGCTATAGACGTAACCTAAGCCAAATTTATTTATTCATATTTCCTTTCTAATGCATGTTTTTTCAACTAGAAAAATTTAAAACTGTTTTTCTCCTCTTTCTTTCTTTTAATTCATCTTTAATTTTGGCTTAAAATATTCGCATATAATCAATTTCAGGCCAAGCATGAAAATTTTATAAAATGTGATATTATTTTTAATATTAAAATATGCTTAAATTACACTCATTAAGATACAAAAAAAGTTTCATGCATGAAAAATAATATATAAGAAAAAAATGGTGCATATCTATATAGTCATTGTTTCATTATCAGTTTTAGGAAATCATCTGAGGAAGGTAGTCAATTTATCTAGCTATGTTTTGACCTTAGGGGCATAAATATTATTTACTGTTATGCCTCAAGGCTAAAATGCAGCTGGTCACTTTTCAAGAAGCTGAAGTTTTTTAACTATGGAAGCACTTTATTAAAGTTGAAAGGTAAGACACTAAGCATAAAAAGTTTTTCCTTGCATACATCATTGGCCTACATTTTCGCATATTTAAATTTAAAAAATTTAGTTTTTTTATGACATTTGTTTAACTCAATTTTAAAAACTTGTGACTTTAATCCATTATAAAAACATATTATTAATCTCAAGGGAAATAATTACACACTTTTAAAAAGTCGAATTTGTCAATAACGATTTGAAGTTGAAAAGCAGCATATTTTGAAAATTTCTCAACAGAAAGTGTTTACTTCAGTTAAATTACTAATATTTTATAAATGTCTTCAAAACTCTTGGAAATAGCAAAATAAAATTAGTGAAAAATAGTGTTAATAAAAAATATTTATTGTAATGGGGCATTTATGCACCAATGGCCAAAAATGCAAAAATGGGTTAAGAGGGATATCCAGCCCCCCCCCCACCCCACCCCCTCCGATGTAAATGCAGAATATAAAATATAATATACATGTAACACCCTTAAGTTGCTTTATTAATATATGTTCAATGTTTCATTATCAGTTTTAGGAAATCATCTGAGGAAGTTAGTCGATTTATCTAGCTATGTTTTGACCTTTGGGGCATAAATATTATTTACTGTTATGCCTCAAGGCTAAAATGCAGCTGGTCACTTTTCAAGAAGTTGGAGTTTTTTAACTATGGAAGCACTTCATTAAAGTTGAAAGGTAAGAGACTAAGCATAAAAAGTTTTTCCTTGCATACATCTTTATTCTTTTAATAAAATTTTTGTATCTATACCATATATACCGCGTATATCACGCATCAGTAAATTTAATCTATGTCAAGCAATGTATATTATATTTTATATTTTGCATTTACAAAATTAAACGATTGCAGTTAAAAACATCCAACCCCTT
The DNA here is from genome assembly GCA_038373885.1 of Cheiracanthium punctorium. NCBI lineage: Eukaryota > Metazoa > Arthropoda > Arachnida > Araneae > Cheiracanthiidae > Cheiracanthium > Cheiracanthium punctorium. The sequence continues at coordinate 24,316 of JAWZYV010011946.1, forward strand.
TTAATGAAAGACTGCTTGGAAACTTCCCAGCTAAGTTCCTCTCTGCGGCCGCGGGAGAGAGGAGAAACTCAGTGGAAATCCTTTACCTAGTCGGTGTGACGTCACAAGTTAGCGCCGTGGCTTTCCTCTCTAGGGGGCGTTGGTCCAGCAGGTAGACTTCAATGGCGGACAAGGAAGAGAGGAGAGAGGGAAGGCGAAGACTTTCTCTATGCTTTGTTCTACCCCCAGTGTGGAGTAGAATACGTTTAGCAGGAGAAAAAATAAATAAATAACGCAATATTCGAATACAAGGATTTATTTAACTTTGAATACAATTGTTGAATCACAACATTAAAGCTCCTGACGAGGAGAAAAAAATGTTTAGTTCATTTTCAGGCAGTAAATTTTGCTAGGTGGTTGGGATTTTTTCTTTTCTGTTGCTAATTTTATTAGTTATATAGGTTTGATGTTTCATAATCAGGGTTTAATTTCTAACAAAAAGAAGTCCAGGAGTTTAAATTCTTTGTATTGTAAATTATAACAAAAGTTATCTAATAGGTTTATTGTTTAAGAAACATGCAACATAAACAGGATTTAATTTATAACAAAAAAAAAAAAAAAAAAAAAAAGTGCAGGAGTTCTAATTTTTTGTATTGTAAATTACAACAAAAATTATCTAATTTATTTTAAAAATAAGTTAATACTTCCTTACCAATGTAATTCTGTTCTAGTTAAAAGAATTAATATCAACAGAAAAAATTATGAAGGGTATTAAAGTAAAACAGTACAGGAGCTGAGCTTCCATGCAAATGAAACAAACCCCTAGTATAATATATATTCTGAAGAAGCATACCAAATGTAAAAGCCGGGGAAATAGCGGAAAAAAAAAAGAGGACGCAATTTTTCTAAAATTTTAAATACCATTTTATTTCACAAAGTTGCAAGTCCAAAATTACACAAATGAAAATTTACAAGAAAGAATACTTTCCTTATTTTTGTTAACAGTTCCCACTCTAGTCAGAGGACAAAATCTAAAAAAATAGTGGAATCAGAGTTAAATCAGAGATCTAATTAAGTCCTTTTTAGAAGCTTTTTAAGGCTAATAAATTGTTTTGCGACTTATTTAGAAATATGTTTTGGAATAACTGCCTAATTATCAAAAAACTAATAACAGCAGGATCTAAAAAAAAATTCAAGATGGTTCTTCATAAGCTACACTACACACTATAATAAGAAAGAAAAAACTGTGCCTTCTGGGAAACTTATAAGTTTAGCAAAATTTTGGATTTTTAATAATTTTTTCAAAAAGTTTTGTAACTGATACAGGTTTATCGTTTATTTCAGTATGTAGTACAGCTTGTAAAGAGACAGTTGTAGAATCTTATGCCTTACCTCCTCCGAAGAGAAAATTTCTGCGCGATTGCAGCGCCACTGTGTAAGTATGTTTACTTCAGTATGTTTCACTAGAGATAAGAACCTGATGTAATGAGAGACAGGCATGTTCGCCTGATAACGGCTAAACTTCTAAAACCTCTGTCTTAAATGTATATATATAAATTAAGCATAATAAATTAATCCAGAATGAATGCTTATGAACATTTATAGACAAATCACAGTCACGAAGGAAGTTTAAAAGGTATACTCCAACATTTTGGTGCCTCACCCGCGATCCAGACTCGGGATAACTTTAGATGAAGGTGAGTGAAACCTTTGCTCACTTATTGATTTATTGAAAATAAAGTTATCAAATAAAAACTGATTGTTAAAATTAACAAAATGGATCTTGAGAAGCTTAAGAAAACGCGAGCAACATTGCGTACAGGAACAACTAAAATTATAAACAAACTGGAAACCGAAATTAAAAAAGTCACAGAGGACATAGACTGACAATTGAAGAACAATTGGCTCAGTTAATCGAAAAAGAAAAAAGTCTTATTGCACTTGATACTGACATAGAATCTGTTATAAAAATTACAGAGTTAGAGACTGAGATAGAAAATCGCGAAAAAATAATTAGCATTAAAGTTAGAAGTAACAAATGTTTACAAAACATAAACGAAAAAACGCAACCGACAATGATCTCCTCAAGTAACGGAGTAAATACTTCCAACGCAGGATACGTTAATAATAGTAATGCCTCAGGAAAAGCTAGTATTAAACTACCAAAACTGAACATCGAACAATTTGACGGAGATATATGTTCTTGGCCTTCCTTTTGGGCCCAATATAAATCAGCATTTCATGAGAACGAAACTCTCAATAATGAAGAGAAGTTCAATTATCTAATATCTGTTCTGATATCAGATGCCGCAACAGCTATACAAGGATTAAGTTTGACCTCGGAAAATTACGAAAAGGCTGTAGACATCTTAGAAAGTCGGTTCGGTAAAAAAGAAATTATAATCGATACTCATATGAATAAATTACTTAATTTAAATCCGGTTAGAAAGTCCAGCGATCTAAAAGGTCTAAGAAAACTTTACGATGAATGTTTAATACAAATTCGCGGACTCGAAAGTCTTGGAATTGAAACCAATACATATGGATGCTTACTATTTCCGGTGTTAATAAAAACAATCCCAAAAGACCTGGCTTTAGAATTCGCCCGTCAGGAAAAACAAAACGAAAATGAGAAAATAACGGATTTGATGACATTCCTTAAAAGGGAAATAGAAAATAGAGAAAGAACGGAAAATCTGACAAAACCGAACAATTCCGAAATTAATCCAAGAGAAAATACCGACAATAAAATATCCAACTATAAAATCAGAGAAAACTCATATAACTTTCATAAATATAAACCTAAACCCTTCAGAACCCCTACAGCTGCACTGAACGCGAAATCCAGAGAAACCTGTGTATATTGTGAAAACGAAACACACACAAGTAATGATTGTACTAAATTTAAGATATCCGAAAGGAAAAACATTCTAAAACGTAAGGGTTTATGCTATTTCTGCTTAAAAAGGTCCCATATCGCGAAATCCTGTCGTTCCAGAGCTGAACTATGTCCCAAATGTAACAAAAAACACCACAAGTCTATCTGTGACACATTAGAATCTAAATCCGACAACGAAACTACAATAACTATAATGTTTCACAATCAACACGAACCAAAAGTAGAAAGTGATATGTTGTTATTAACTTGTGTCGTATTATTTCATTATAATTCTAAATCGAAAATAGCGCGTATTTTGTTGGATACTGGGTCTCAAAGAAGTTTCGTTTCGGAAAATATAGTTAAAGAGCTAAAACTCTCTATAATTCGTGAAGAAAATTTGAGTGTTTATCCATTTGGTTCTTCTAAACCAATTAAAAAAATCCTACAAAGTAGTTAAATTGCTACTGCGAAATCTCATGAGCTCAGCGGAGATTGAAATTGAGGCACTTCAGATAGAAATTATTTCATCGGCGCCAGTGACAATTCCAAATGAAAAAATAAGAGAGCTGATGAGAGAGAAAAATTACCCCCTGGCTTACGAAAAGCGCGCTCAAGGTCAGATCGGAATTCTAATAGGCATAGATAATTTCGCTCCAGTGGCATGTGGAAAGCTTCAAAATATAAACAATCTGCTTCTACTGGAAACGGTATTTGGATATACAGTCATGGGACAGGCTGAGAAAGATATAAACACCTCAGAGCAGTGTATTAATTCTCTGTTTATGCGTTGCGAAGCAGAATCAAGTGAAATATATAATGAACTCCGAAAGTTCTTTGAGTTGGATTCTTTAGGCATAAATGAAAAAGAAAATTTATGCGCGTCTAACGAAGTCTTAAAAAACTTTGAGGAAAATATAAAATATGAGAAGGGAAGATATGAGGTAAAATTACCGTGGAAGGATGAGCCACAAGTACCTCATAATAATTTTGACCTTGCAAAACGTCGATTTAATAAACTAATGTACAGATTAAAAGAAGATCCTTGGCTGTATGAAAATTATAAGAATGTGAAATAGTTTTAACAGATACTCGAAATACTTCGATAGATATTTTATTATACTTATTAAAAAGGAGAGAGGAAATTTACATGAGTTATGGCAGTACAGTAATGGATACCTTGTTACACGAGATCTTCGTTTGTTGCCATCCGTCTATTACAAAAATGTTATTTTTACGGTTATTAAATATCTAAACAGTTAATGGAGTTCATTGAGTCTGGATATACTACATCACTCCCCTTTTTATTGAAGATAACGCTGAGGTTTAATGCGTCGGCGTGGTGGGTTCCGACGATTACAAGTAGGTGTTGTATTTGCACTGAGCTGTACAGAAGAGTTGGTGGATGGTGCAACTTGTTGTGATTGTTCTTCTATCGCAGCAGAAGTGGTTTCTGATTCTGGGCCTTCGTCCGTTATGGGGTCATCATAAATAAATGGAGTGGTTTTCCTGCTAATATTCAGGTCAATATGACTTGTGAGTTGGGGATCGTCAGTTGAATTCGGTCGAAGTTGGTCAAGATGTGCAAGGTACCGTTTATGGTCAACATCCACAAACCAGGTGTTCACTCCCTTTTGTTGAAGAAGAGTGCCCTTGCTCCATTTTTGGTTTTTGTGGGACCTTACAAAAACACTCTGACCTGTTTGAAAGTTGCGATTACTATTATGCGCTCTATCATAATACTGTTTTTGTGATTTTTGCTTCTCTTTCACATCGATAAAAGTGTTTGGATGCAGGAGATCTAAAGGTGTGCGTATTTGTCTGCAAAGGAACAGCTCAGATGGAGTACGCCCGGTTGTGGTGTGAGGAGTAGACCTGTAACTCATCAAAAACCGAGCCATCTTTCTTGCAAAGGTTGTTTTATCCTGTATATCAGATTGCATTTTGCTTAACGCACACTTAAATGTCTTCACAGACCTCTCTGCAAGGCCATTTGCTTGTGGCCTATATGGTGGTGTCAGTGTGTGTACGATGCCATTGCACTTGAGGAAGTGTTCGAAGTCCTCAGAGGTGAACTGTGGACCGTTGTCCGATACCAGTTCCAGTGGTAGACCACATCTCGAAAATATGTTTTGTAAGACTTCGATGGTGTTAGCTGCTGCAGTGGAAGTCATGGACATGACTTCAAGCCACTTTGAATAACTCTCCACCAAAAGCAAAAAATTTTTGTTGTCCTTTTGTGCAAAGTCAATATGTATCCTGTCCCATGGTTTACTGGCCCATGTCCATGGTCGTAATGGAGTAGCCGGAGGTGTTTCAGCATTTTCTTGACAGGATACACACTTTCGGACCATTTCTTCGATTTGATTGTCTAAGTGTGGCCACCATATATGGCTACGGGCCACAGCTTTCATTTTTGTCATTCCCATATGAGTGTCATGCAACATTTCTAGGAGAGCAGCTCTAAACTTATCAGGAATGATGACACACATTCCCCATAGAACACAGTTACTGTCAACAGATAATTCCTCCCTACGGTTGAAGTATGGTTTGATTTCTTCACCCTGAGGTTTGGAATACCAACCATTTTTGACATATTTGAGAACTTGACCAAGAATTGCATCATTTCTGGTTGCTGCTGCGATCTCTTTACTTGTGATAGGTAAGTCATCACAATAAGACACTTTATACACATCTGATGAAACTTCTTCACCGTTCACTGGAGCACGGGATAGAGCATCAGCATTGCCATGCTCACTTCCCTTTTTGTACTCTATGTCATACACAAAAGAGGATAACAGGACAGCCCACCTTTGTAAACGTGCTGCAGCAATTGGTGGTACTGCTTTGTGTGGTGAAAAGATTGATACAAGAGGCTTATGGTCTGTCACCAAAGTGAACTTCCTACCATAAAGGTACTGGTGGAATTTTTTTATACCATACACAATGGCTAATGCCTCCTTCTCAATTTGAGAATAATTTTGCTCCGCTTTGGAAAGTGTGCGGGAAGCATAGGCTATTGGGCGTTCTTTATGCTCTGTGACGTGTGAAAGAACCACTCCCAATCCAACAGGAGATGCATCACATGCCAGCTTTAGAGGTAACTTTTCATTAAAATATACCAGCACTGAATCAGAAGTTAAGATGTTTTTACTAAGCTGAAAGGCTTCAGCACACTCAGCAGACCATTCCTATGGGGTATCTTTATGCAACAAGTTGTATAAAGGTGCAAGGAGCATGGAAGAATTACGAATAAATTTTGAATAGTAATTCAACAGCCCTAAGTAAGATTTTAATTCAGTTACATTTGTAGGTGTTTTAATCTCTTTGATGCACTTAATCTTATCAGTTGTTGGATGAATACCCAACTCATCTACAATGTGCCCAAGAAATTCAACGCTGGGTTGCAAGAATTTACATTTCTCAAGATTGAGTGTCACATTATACTCAGATAATCTTTGGAAGACACATTTCAGGTTTTGCATATGCTCTTTATCACTTGAGCCTGTTATCAAGATGTCATCTTGAAAACATATGACACCTTTTAAACCTTGCAGAATTTGATCCATTATGGATTGAAAAATTGCTGATGCACTATTTATACCATATAGCAATCTTGATGGCTGCACTAAGCCTAAATGAGTATTCAGTGTGAGATACTCTTGTGATTGTTTATCTAATTCAACCTGTTGGTAAGCATGACACAAATCTAATTTTGAGAACAGCTTGCCACCACATAAGGCATTAAACAGATCTTGTTGTGTGGGAAGTGGATACTGGTTTTGATCAATGAACTGATTTACCGTAATTTTAAAATCCCCACAAAGCCTTACATCATTATTCCTTTTGGGTACTACAACCAAAGGAGTTGCCAACTGGGAATGCCGTACAAAATCCCATACCCCTCTCTCTTTAGTTTTTAAGATACATTCTTCAACTTTTGTCTTTAGAGCATAAGGCACAGGGCGGGCTTTACAAAATTTTGGCTTGGCCTCCTCTTTTAATTTTAGAGACGCTTTTAAATGGCGTATAGGTTGATTACTTTCGGCAAATAATTCACTATACTCTTTTTTAAATCTTTCGACAGTACAATTACTCAGACCCTCTGTTTTACTGATTTTATGTACCGAAAAAATCTTTTCCCAATTTAATTGAACTTCAGTAATCCAGTTCTTCCCAAACAACGAAGGTCTGTCGCCTTTCACAACAATAGCAGACAGATTATGTGTTTGTGCTTCATATGACACAGTGACATCAACTTCACCCATTACCTCAATGGGTTGTTTGTTATAGTCATTTAGAACTATATTTGTAGGTCTAATATTTATGTTAGGCAAATTGTCTCTCAGGAATTTTTCGGATACAATGCTGACGTCAGCAGCAGTATCAAATTCCATGTTGAGGAACTTTCCACATATTTTTAGTGGCACAGTGTATTTTTGAATCACTTTATTGACTGATTGTATAGAATATAATTCATATTCCTCACTATCTTGTACAGATACCAGATTTGCACTAAGACTCTTACCTTTTGATCTGTACACTGGAGAAATGTGCCCAGTTTTCCCACAGGAATGACACTTGGCATTAATGTATTTGCAAGATTTAGCTGAATGGGACGCGCCACATCGGTAACACTTTGTGCTGCCGGCACTTTTATTTTCACTATGTTTCTTAGACATAGTTTGATGTTGCCCGGTTCTTTTGTTTTGTGTATTAACTTTATGCACGTTTCCGGATCCTGGAATCTTTATCGTAGAAGAGTCAAGCTCAGCCAGTTCCATAGCTAAAGCGATCTCGTACGCCTCCTTTATTTTCAAATCCTTCTTCGCGAGCAAGCGCTTCTGAGTAGCTTCGCAGCGAAGACCGCACACAAAACGATCCCTCAACGCGTCGTCCAGGAATGCGCCGAACGCACATGTAGCCGAAAGTCTCTTCAGCTCCACCATGTATGCAGCAATGCTCTCGCCGGCTTCCTGATTTCGCCGATGAAAGCGAAAACGCTCCGCAATCAGGATTGGTTCGGGGTGAAGTGATCTTCCAGCTTCTTTTTTAACACTTCATAAGTGCAGTCCTTCGGTATTTGCGGTTGCAATAGATTTGGCAAAAGTTTGTAAGTCTGCGGCCCCAATACTGAGATCAGGACGGCTACTTTTTTACTATCTGGCACCTCGTTTGCAGCCAGATACTGCTCTAGGCGCTCCATGTATAAGGCAAATTCCTCGTTCGCCTCATCGAAGACAGCAGGATGACCGATTAGGCCTAAGTTCGCCATGCTTTGCTTACTTACTACAACGGGGAAAATTACTTCCGTGAACGGGTACAATGGTTCGGTTACTTCACCTCGTCGCCAATGAAATAGTTTTAACAGATACTCGAAATACTTCGATAGATATTTTATTATACTTATTAAAAAGGAGATAGGAAATTTACATGAGTTATGGCAGTACAGTAATGGATACCTTGTTACACGAGATCTTCGTTTGTTGCCATCCGTCTATTACAAAAATGTTATTTTTACGGTTATTAAATATCTAAACAGTTAATGGAGTTCATCGAGTCAAAAGTCTAAACAGTTAAAAGAGTTCATTGAGTCTGGATATACTACAGAATGTTATTTCAGAACAACTTAGGGAAGGGATTATTGAAGAATGTCAGGATGCTGAAACAAAATTGGAAAACTGTTAGTATATGCCTCACTCTGCAGTTGTTAGAAAAAATAAAACCACAAGCAAAGTTAGAATTGTATACGATGCATCTTCCAAAGAAAGTAAAGAAAAATCCCTAAATGAATATTTACATCAAGGACCGAATTTAAACCCTAATTTATTGACTTTAATTTTAAAGTTTCGAGAATATAAAATTGCATTTTCATCGGACATTGAGAAGGCGTTTTTGCAGATTGCAGTTGCGCCTTCTGATAGAGATTATCTTCGTTTTCTCTGGACAGATAGAGATTTATTTGACACAAACAACATTAAAATTTTCCGATTTAGGAGGGTTCCGTTTGGCGTTACTTCAAGCCCCTTCCTCTTAGCTGCTACGATTAAACACCACATACAAAGATACAAAACAGAATTACCAATGATAGTAGAAATGTTAAACAAAAATGTATACGTTGATGATTTATTCTCTGGAGGTAAAGATGCCAGTGAAGGCAGATAAACTATTAATGGATGCAGGAATGAAATTAAGAAAATGGAGAACAAATTCCAAAGATTTGAGCAAACTCTGGTCTGAAAATAACATGGAGGTAGAAGATAATGAAGAGCCATCTAAGTTGTTAGGAATAAAGTGGGATGACAAATTAGATGTTTTACAATTAGAGATTAACCCCCTCTTAGAATCAATTAAGAATGCTAAAAACACAAAACGGTTCATTTTACAAACAGTAGCTAAAATCTTCGACCCATTGGGAATTTTATCGCCATATACAATCTGAGTAAAATGTCTCCTTCAAGATATGTGGGAAAGAGGAACAAGATGGGATGAGAAACTTCCTCAAGAATTGCAAGAAAAGTGGGTCAGCTGGTACTCCGAAATTGAAGATATTAAAGATCTTTCTGTCGAGAGAAGATACTTTCCAGACGAATTTCAAATGAACACGGATGCACTACAACTTCTCAGACGCCAATCCCAGGGCTTACGGCGCAATCGCGTACTTTAGGCAAAGGGATGCGAAGGGATTTAATACTACTTTTGTAATGTCAAAGGCGCGAGTCGCCCCATTGAAACGACTGACCGTACCCAGGTTGGAACTCCTAGGAGCAGTAATTGCAGCAAGAATTGCCAAATACCTTGAAGATATTTTCAAAATAGACAAATGCAACATCTATCTTTACACGGATTCGTCAGTAGTTCTGTACTGGATTAAAGGCACTTCGAGAGAATGGAAACCATTTGTAGCTAACAGGGTCATCGAAATAAAAACGAATTCTGATCCACAGAACTGGAACTACTGCAAAGGAAAAGAAAACCCAGCAGATTTGCTCACAAGAGGTGAATCAGTTCAAAGATTGAAGAACAGTAACAGGTGGTTCAGAGGACCAGACTGGTTGACATTATCGGAAGAACTTTGGCCATCAAGCATAGCAGATAAAGTAACATCAGAAGAAGTGCTAGCAGAAAAGAAAACGGTCAAAACAGAAACCTGCCATCAGTTAGTCTGCAACCCTAGTAGCACGATTAGTCCAAAAGACGTTTAAAACACGTTTTTTAACGTCCAAAAACGTGTTTCCAACGTAATTTTAACGTTTTTGAACTATTTGTGCTACTAGGGAACACCATCCCTAATAATGACCCAATCCTAAATATTGAAAGCTACAGTAAACTGCCAAAGATGTATCGAATCACTGCTTGGATCAACAGATTTGCTTACAATGCGAGAAATGATACCAAAAAATCCGGTCCATTAACTGCAGATGAACTACGTATTGCTGAAATTTATTGAGTAAAACACGCTCAGCCAATACATTTTAAAAGTGAGATTAACTCATTGAAAGAAGGCAATTCAGTAGACAAGTCATCATGTCTGTACAATTTAAATCCAATTTTAGATTCGAATGAAATTATAAGCTTAGGCGGAAGACTGCAAAACTCCGATCTGGAATTACACGAAAAACATCCATGGATAATTCCCAGCAAGTCAAAATACACCGAATTACTAGTAATGAACGCTCATTTAAAGGTCTATCATTCGGGAGTAGCTGATACTTTGGCGGAAGCAAGAAGTAAATTTTGGATCCTTAGAGGAAGGCAAGTAGTTAAATCTATCTTGAACAAATGCTTAACTTGCAAACGAACACAAGTGATTGCACCTCTGCCAGCGGACAGGATCCAGAAATCCTTTCCATTCGAGATCACAGGAATCGATTTCGCTGGTCCCCTCTTTACAAGAGATGATAACAGGAAGCATTATATATTACTGTGTACATGCGCAGTAGGGTGTCCCAAAAAAATGAAAGTCGTTATTTTTTTTTCGCATACCCTCTTATTTTTTTCCTTTTATGTCAAAACAATTGTAAACAAAGTTTCATGTAATTTTAACAACAGCAACCCGTGCCGACTTGCATCTGAACGCGTTAGTCCATGTGTATACTTAAACAAGGAAACGCTGAAGACGCGTGTCTGTAGCGGAGCGCCCTCCACCTACAAATGGTAAAAATAAAACAAAGCGGAAAAAGACAGGTTTTGGAATGCTTCGATAGTGACAACGGGCTATTCGTGAAACGTATCAGTATTAGTTTACACAGGACAGCGTACGTCTACGTATCAATGTGCTTATTCTAATCTGTTTTGTTAATAAATGTTTGTATAGTTTTTAATCAGCGAACAGAGCATGGAAGTGGAATTACGTAGTTCTAAAGAAAGGATATTTTTTATTAGGGAACATAAAGCATAAAATAAAGAGTTCAAAACTTCCGTCGAATGGGCAAGTTCTCTCGATTTTGTTTTACAATAGTCGAGAAGTGAATTTAACTGTTAATGAAAGGGCAAATCTCGCTATTCGCGGATGCACTATCTTTTGGGAAAAGGCACGCATACTTACAAAATCGTTGCCGAATTTTGTAAGGAAGCTTGTAAATATGAATGAAGTTTGGAGAGACTTACAAATAAATTCAAAGAAATCACAAGCCGTATTCAAACGGCGACAACAAGAATTTTTAAGTAATTTAGACAATTTGTTCGATATTGCACATGCGGATGCACTTAAATTAATGAAAATAAAGGAAGATAGGATGTTCTTGCAGCGCCAAAGAAAGCCGGGCCGGCCGTCATTTAGAAGGAGTGGACAAAAAACAGGCCAAAAAAGAGGAAAGGGCACGGATTTGACGGCGAATTATCTTTGACATCATTTCAAGACGATTCCTCTTCGAATTCTAATGAAAATATGGATTTAGAAGATTTCCCAACACCAGTCGAAAGCTCAGAACCTGGGACAAGTAAATCTGTAATGAGGAAAGATTTCATTACTCAAAAGTTAGTTGCTGCATTATACAGGTATCAGTTAAGTATACGAGATTCTGTGTTTATTCTTGAAGCTACTATTGATGCACTTGGACTTAACATTGGCGAATTTCCAATAAGTAAGTCTTCAATTCAAAGGATCCGAACAGAAAAACGGAAGGAACGCGCAGAAAACATAAAATTGGAAGGAACGCGCAGAAAACATAAAAATGGAATAAACGCGCAGAAAACATAAAAATTGATTTCCAAAACGAAGTACTGGATGTAGTGACCTTACATTGGGACGCAAACTCTTACCTGCTTTGAGTGCTTTAAAATTTAAAGAAAAACGCTTGCCCATAGTTATTTCATATAGACTAAAAGAACGCACATTGCTGTGCCAAAACTGGAAAATTCTACAGGCAAAGAACTGGCGCAGGCTATTTGGCATTCGGTCTTAGATTGGAATCTCGAAGAAAAAGTCCAAATTCTCTTGTGATACTACAGCTTCGAATACAGGTCGTTTGGCGCTTGCGCGCTTCTAGAGCAAAAATTTGATAGGAAATGCTTTTTTTCGCTTGCAGTCATCATGTATACGAACTGAGGCTGTATTCGAAGTCAAAATTAAACAAGTGACAACAAGCCCCGATATCCCTTTTCTATAAAAAGCTCAAAGAGAATTGGAAGAACATCGATACCGCTAAAATGCAATGCTATAGAGATACAGTGGAATCGTTCCTAACTGTATCCGAACTTGAAAATTTGCTTGTTTTACCGGGCTGAACTTAAAACTGATATGGCCAGAGAAGGCTATCGAGACTTGATTGGACTTTCTATCGTATTTTTAGCTGGAGATGCAAAAAAAAAGTCAGTTCTCCGGGTGCCATGCACCAAGCTAGATGGATGGCCCGAGCGATTTACTCCCTAAAACTATCGTTATTTAGTTCTCAGATGAAATTAAACACAAAGGATAGGGAAGCATTGTTAGACGTCTGTTTGTTTATCGTGACAATGTACGTTAAACCATGGCTTCAATGCATTTTGGCAGTTAAAGCACCCTACAAAGGTTTGTGCTTTTTGAAATCTTTGGAATCTTACGAAAACGTGGATGAAAATATCTCGAAAGCTGCTTTACTAAAATTTATCCAGCATTTATAGTATTTGACTGATGAAATAGCAATATTAACACTTTTTGATGATGATGTGGACGAAGAAACAAAATTTAAAATGGTGGCAAATCTACATAGAGAAAATTTCTCAGCCCATGAGAAGAAATACATTTCATCGAAGGACAAACTTCGTGTTCCTTGTATGGTGAGTCTATTGATTGTGTAGTTTTTATTTAGTTACTAGCTGCGTGCCCGTTCTTCGCACGGTAGGAAACGAAAATTTTCCTTACATGTGTAATTCGAAATTATTCGTGATGTGGAATTAAAAAAAAAAAAAAAAAAGAGCAAAATTATTTGACTCTTAATGTAAAGTTTGTGTTATGAGTACTAACCTGATCATTGCAGTATAATGACTCAAAAAACTACGTCAGTGTCATTCACTATCAAAAAAGTGGAAAGCTTAATGGTTTGCAGAGAACTCCTGGCTTTCAAAATGTCTTATTTCTACATAATACTGTTTTTTAGGCTCAAGTTGTAGCATTAAATACATAAGATACTACATGAAATGGAGCACCATTTATTTCTTTCCGAACATGTACCATATAAGGAAAGTATTGTAATCATGAAAAAATTCGAGATTTTGGAGTATTTACACGTTTTGAGGTCTTCTGAATTCATTTATGCTATTTTCAAGAGATGTTTTTAAAATAGCTGCGCACCCGCTCTTCATACGGGAAGAAGGGAATATTTTACTACTAAAATCATATCTGCATGTGACAAAACAGAATTTCATTTTTAAAAAAGTTCAAGTAATCTCCTCTGTTGAAATTACTGCGGGATATATTAACGCAAATTAGAGTTACTTTTCATTTAGTTGGTTGTAAGACAACCGTTGAAAAAGGATAAACACTTTTAATTTCATGAAATATTTATTAACGTGGTACATTGCGATTTATTCATATTATCTTTACAAATCTAATAATACTACCTATTACGTACATTAATACTATCTATACTCGCTTCTCCCTCTTCAAGGCTCCCTTAAAAGAAACAGCTTAGATTATTTGGCCTCAATGGGATCTTGTGATTCTGTGGCGATTCTTCAATTTACGCATTAGCATAAATAATAATCATTTCACATAATCGTTGCCATTTAAGAAACTCTCCATATATATTTAATTTATACATAGTTTTATAAGATTGGCGTATTTAGCGCCGCAAACCATTTCATCTTACTGTGGGGAGAAAATATCCAAGGGGTGCCATTTTAAATATCCATGTATCTAATATAGCAATATCTTTTATATCCTCCATAGTCCTGTCTCCTGAAAAACATCAAACTGTGTAATCTCGAGGAGCTACTTATTCCCATTTTAATTGTGACAGGGCGTTAGAGTTGCAGAGTTTACAAATTTCACGCATTTTTTTTTAATTTATGACGTCACTGTTTGACTGCCGTAAAGGATACCCCGGTAGATTGAGGGGGTTAATTTCGATATTTCGCATAATTGTTTTCAAACGGTATCATTAAAACTTTGCGTTGGACCTTTAAGGAGGAACGTAATTCAACGTTAAAATAAAACTATACTCGCAACCTGCATGCGTATGTTAGGCAACGCCTGCGCTAAATTAAATGCCAAAAATTAAAATAGTAAATAGAAAAATTTTAATATATCGCGCTTTGAAACGAACTTTGTAACTTTTAAAATGAACATTTTCAGCGCTGTGAAAACATTTCAATTTTTAAATAAGCGCCGGATTAAAATACCACTTCTAATAATAATAATCGTGAATTTCTTAGTTTATTTCTACAGTAAATTTTAATCAAAATATCGTCTCCCTGTGTTGAAAATAGAGCTGGAATAAATGAGTTAAAATTATGGCGGGGAGATCTTAAGTTGCTTACGTATCTTAAAGCATTTGACGTCATAGATCCTCACTTGCGAATTGAAATTCTGATATCCCATTTAAAAACTCGATTGGTTGAAAAAACCCTTTTTTTTAATCCTTTCTGTGGCAACAACCGAACATAAATTCTCGTGCCGTGATCGCAATGTAATGAATGGCGTAAGATCGCGTTGATGCTATTAAATTCTAAGCATTAGGCTGCATTAAAATTCGTAAAAAATCATCTAATTTACATAATTTTTTCGTTTTTATTTTAAAAGAGGGAGAAAAGAATGTTTCACGATTTGTCAAAATATCTAAAAGTTATGACGGATAGAATTCAAGATGCGACAGTTTTAAAATTATTTTACGAAAAAAAAATCGCGAAGCAGATGTTTAGTAAAAAAATTCCTAAAAATCGGTAAATTATGTTACGTATTCAGAACAAACTGTTTTTAAAAGAAAATTTCTTCCTCTATCCGATGATACAAATGCCGTTTTGCTGCGAGCGTAATTTCCGCCGTTATTACGACATAGGTGAGAAAAAATGCCAAAAATCGCATAAAACATAAAATAAAAAAAAATCTAGGTCGAATTTTGAAAAAATCGCTTCGAGGTGCACAAATACATATTTACATCTTCCCGAGTACCAAATTTGGTGTTTCTAGGTGTAGCCGTTTGTCCGTAACGCTGCCGACAGACACACACACACACAGACACCTTCTTTTATAATAAGTAGAGATTTATATATATCACGCAATTGATACCTGTTATTTTAATTTATTTTTCACAGAAAAAAGCATCGATGATTTTATATCTGTCTGTATTCGAAGATATAAAATCGTTGTTCGTCATTATTTCCCAGACTCAAAATTGATGACAGTTTTCTCAATGAGAGTCCCTCTTCATGGAATAATAACGCTACGTTTCTAGATGCTAAAAAAACAATATCAATGCTTAGACAAGTGAACGATACAACTGAAAGAGCGCTAAAAATGATGCAGGACTTTTATGGTTTAATAACAGTTTCGGAGGAACAAAGACAATTTTGCTACGTTGTGTACAAAAACACACGAAAATCTATCCTGATTGTAAAAAACAAACGTTGAAACAAAAACATGTATCATGTTTCTTTTACTATAATATGCTTCTTTTGCTATAATATAAATATTTTCTTTGACTAAAATGGTGTCTTACGTACCAAAGAAACATGCATTTCACAATCTTTCCATAGTATTCTCCATACAAGATTTTACGTTCAACTTTGACCTAAAGTCGGCACGGGTTACCGTTATCGTATTGCAATAATACTTTGTATTTATGTTACTGAGATGAAATAGAAAAAAAATAGAGGGTATGCGTATTCGATTTCGAAAAAAAAAAAATTTCCATTGCATCTTGGGACACCCTAATGCGCAGTCACACGTGCAATTCACTTAGAATTAGTATCTAATTTGACCACCGAAACGTTCTTATTAGCTTTACGAAGATTCATCGCCAGGCGGGGATTGTGTTCAACTATCTACTCCGATAACGCGAAGACGTTTAAGAGATCAAACCTTTATTTAAAAGAGATATGGAGTAACATCAATTCATCGGAAGTAAGCGACTTTTTCGGAAAAACAGGTATAAATTGGAAATTTATAGTGGAAAGAGCTCCCTGGTGGGGCGGGTTCTGAGAGAGATTAGTAAGATCAGTCAAAACAATCCTACGCAAAATTATCGGAAAATCGTCACTATCTGTCGCAGAACTAGAAACCATATTAACAGAGATAGAATCTATAATTAATTCCCGACCAATCACATATTTATATGAGGATCCCGCAGAACCATCACCATTGACGTCAGCTCATTTTTTAACAGGAAAACGAATAACGTCATTACCACCAGTAAAACTGAATGAAAACCTAATGACAACCAGAAAGACTAACTAAACGTTATAACTACCGACAAAGACTGTTGGATCATTACTGGGAAAGATGGAGAAAAGAATACTTAATGAACTTAAAATTGGCCAATTGTGCACCTTCTGCTGCAGCATCACGAGACTTTAAAGAAGGTGATGTGGTACTTCTGGGAGACACAAAGCTACCCAGAAATATGTGGACCATGGGTAAGATCCTTGAAGTGTTTCCAGGTAGAGGCGGAAAGGTGAGAGCATGCAGCGTAAAAATAAAATCGGGAACAATTAAAAGACCTGTACAGTTGTTGTTTCCATTAGAGCTAAGAGACTGATTGAACTGCGAACTTTGTGTTTTATATATATTTGAGTGTAATTTGTGTATTCATTAATTCCATTATTTGTATTTTAACTATTTTATTTTAGTATTTAGATGAAACTTAATTTCATCGGGGAGAAGATGTAGAATCTTATGCCTTACCTCCTCCGAAGAGAAAATTTCTGCGCGATTGCAGCGCCACTGTGTAAGTATGTTTACTCGGGGCCATCGCTAAGCAACGGGCCTGCTTATGAGTTGCCATCCCTAAAAATGAGTTTATCATTGAGGCCTGTTTTCCCCAGTCACAGTATTCTATTTTATTATTCTAAGTATTATAAATGTCATATTATTTTATTATTTTAAAACAATTTTTTTATACTTTTGTCGTACTAAAGAACTTTAGATGTAGGTAATCGTTTTGTGAATCTTGCGCCATTTTCTTTCATGAAAATTTATCCTAAAATTCGAACATTTTGCTCTGAATGTAAAGGTAAGTGAACGCTTATAATGTATTTAGAAATTCTAAATATATGTATGTAAATCATGTTTAGTGAATAATTACTCATGTGTTATTTATAAATAAATTATTTTAATCAGAAATCGTATTACTTGAGTAGTTTTTATTCTTGTAAATAAGCATGATGTTGTGATACTATTTAGTATCTATTTAGTAATTTAATTTTGCCAATTGAAAATGTTATTTATCAGTTATATATGCCTTGATTATGTGATTAAGGCTTACATCTGGTACAGTGCAGAAATACAGTAAATTATAAATTATTGATTTTTGCCCGTTTATACAGAAACTTCAAATGTAGTTAATATTTTGTACAAGCGTTCACTATGCTTGCTCAATTCCTAAGTTCGATTGCGAAAGCGACAAAAGAATAATATATACTACCTGAAATGTCTTTATTAAAGAATAATTAATTCAGGGATCGCGCTATAGAGTGTATTTTATCAATTTTCTCCAATATACAGGATATCCCGAAAACACTGAAATGCGCTTTAATACATCATTTGTTAAAGATTAATGTTGAATTGTTTAAAATAACGTAGGAAATACGACTACGTTCATGAAATATTCATTATAAAAATGTCTTGTGTATTTAGTTATTTTAAAGTATACTAAATATCCACTTGTGAAACTAAAATAAGCAATCGTGAATCGTGAGAGTAAGCGCTACTTTGATTTGCCTTCAAATTATATGCATTTATTTTCTTTATGTAAATATGTATCATAGCAAACAAATTAATAATGAGTTCGTACTTTATTTAGTAACACAATTACTACTTAAAACTACATTAAATAACGTTTGAAAGCACTGGGAAGCTTAAGAAATGCCTGATGTATACGTGAAGACTCGAGCATCCGTAGTCCTCTTTGGATGGCTCATGAAAATACACGCGCAGGCCCGTTACTAATTGCGAAGGTTTACTTCAGTATGTTTCACTAGAGATAAGAACCTGATGTAATGAGAGACAGGCATGTTCGCCTGATAACGGCTAAACTTCTAAAACCTCTGTCTTAAATGTATATATGTAAATTAAGCATAATAAATTAATCCAGAATGAATGCTTATGAACATTTATAGACAAATCACAGTCACGAAGGAAGTTTAGAAGGTATACTCCAACAACAGTCTCAAAGTTTTGAACTGCCTGACATAATAAGTTTATTTGTACTTAAGTACCAAAATTGCATGACTTTTTCGAACTACACCGTTAATGCACAAAAATCCCTCACATTTTTATATTTCCCAGGTGTGTGACCAACCCTACAATTATATTTTAAGACAATACAGCAAATTTTAGGAAAATTAAGATAGCTGTTCAAAAAGTAGGATATTTCAGGACAATCTAATAAAACTTAGAAAACTTAAAAATATTAGGACAACTCCGACCCTTTAAGATATAAATAGAACAGACCCCAGACAGTGGATAAACACAGAACATTTAATTAATGCTGCTTAAACTTTTTTCTCAGGCCGATTTGTGCATACAATCGCTGAACACGAAGGCATGTTATCCTGTAGGAAACGTACCTTAAAAAAAAAAAACTAACAATTTATAAAAGTGCTCAAAAATACAAAAAAAAAAAAAAAACGAAGGCGCTTCTACCATAGAACGCAACGCTGAAGAGCAATGTTTTGGGTAGACTGAGGGGGAAAGCAGCCGAGGACGTTACTAGCGGATGGCTTCAAAACTTTTCGCTCATAGCGTCTCCTCCTGTTCAGTTCTATCCTCCTTGTCACATGTAGACAGTCTACCACGGTTGCCAGATTTGGCTAATATTAGCCAATTTGGCTATTTTTGATCACGCTTGGCTAGAAAATTTAAAAAGAAAATAGCCAACCTGATTTTGGCTAATTTTTGGCTATTTTTATTGTGATTGCTAGAAACTGGTCCAATTTTAACTATTTTTTTTAGCATATTTGACTCGATAAGTTTTTTGAAGAAATTGTCTAACTTTTTCAGCCTTAGCAGGAAGGAAAATTCAGTTACCTCAACTAACTCTAGCATTAAGACTGAGAGAGGGACGTGGGGTCAGAGCTTTGAAAAGGATATTGACATCTTTGGTGATAGTATTGTATCGGAATGCAAGGAAGCGATGAACGCAAGTAGACTGGGAAGCATACGCGTTCGAATTCCTTGTTTTTAAAGAAGGGGGAGTAGCCTAACGCAAAGCGTTTATATACATAATCGTTCGAGCGGCACGCCACTACTTAGCCAGTATCATAGCCAGGATTTTATTCCGTGGAGGAATGAGTAGAACATTTTAAGCCGAGTATTCAAGAACAATAAATTAATTTAGTTCACCAAAAAAGAGAGGGGTTGAATTTCGGGGAAAGGGGGCCAGCGGCGTAGCCAGGATTTATTTTCTGGGAAAGGGGTCCAAAATTTTCTGATCTATATATCAATTACAGTAAAATAAGTGAAAAAATGCCCTTACCCGTGTTTCTCTCCAGGGGTCAATTCAGGAATTTTTTCTAAGGTCCCTTTTAGCGAAAATTGCTTATTTTTGTAAATTTCAATATTTAATTTTGTGAATTTCAACACTTATGTGAATTTTCATATCAATTTTTAACGAAAGCTAGTTTTTTTGTTAAAATGATTTATAAAACACATTAAAATGTAGGGTAAAATGCCAAGGAAGGGCCGTTTGAATCGATTATATTTTTGTGAAGGGGCCGTTTTAATCAATTGCAATTTTGTGAAGGGGTTGCTAAACGGACTCTGTTTCAATCTGCATAGACTCCACCCTGTTCTCTCTAGTTTTGGGATGGAGCAGAGGGCCCGATTATGACAAACCGGGACCTGGGGCAGAAGTCTGAATAGGAGGCCCCCTACATGTTGTTACTGTGTCTGACAACTACTTCATGTATTTTTTCTGTGTTCGCATATGAATCTTTGTCTTGATTAAATGTATCCAACAACATGAAGTATACTAATATTAGATAAACGGAATGCTTATAAACATTATAAACATATGGAATATCAGCATTTATTATATAATGAAGACTTAAAAAATACAACAAAAAGTCTGACTTTTTCATTATATTAATAATCGTAATCGGCAAATTTCTATTTATTGGTGTCCCATTCTAGCTGGGTAGCCACTTAAACAACTTGAGTGGGTCCGGCAACTTACTACATCACTTAAAATCTAGCAACCATCCTAGTTACCACTTCTTTTTGTAGAAATCTTTAATCTGCTGTGATATTTGTTCTATGTATTAAGAAAAAAGAAAGATTTTTGTACTTTGTAAATTCATAACTGAAAAAAATTAGGCATTTACAACACAGGAAAAAAAAAACAACCTTAAACTAAATTCACATACTGTAATAATTTAGGAGCAACTCAAATCAGGAACCTGGGGCATATGCCCCTCTTGCCCCCAGAGGCGCAGAGAGCCAAGTCGGGGCCCCGGGGATAAAATCGTTTGGGTCCCTTTGCTATCTTTTCATAATCCTTTTGATGTCGTATTAGATCAACCATTTATTCTTTATTAAAATTATTAATCATTTAAAGAAACTGTAAATTGATGGTAATTGGAAAATAGTTAATAGAATTCAAATAATTAATTTAAAAGAGTATATACTTTAATGAACATCCATACTCTAAAAATTTCCAACATTTTGTTTGGAAGGTTTCGTCACCTCCATAGAGAAACTGTATTTGAAACGTTAACATTTTTGCATGGCATGTTTCCTCAGTATTGAAAAATTAATATTTTTATTCATACTTCCATGCAAGCAGGCAGCCAAAAAAATTTCAGAAGGCCAAAAAAGTGGAAATTTCAAAATTTCTAATAGGAAGTCCTTATCTTTAACATTTTGTTAAGGAAAATTTAAAATTTCGGAGGTTGAGCCATAGTCGCACCTCTGGCTATAACCTTTCCTCCACTATTTAACAATGATTTCATGTTAAATAAATCTTTTCTATTTTTAGTCATCGCAAACCGTTGAATAACACCGACAATGTCTACTTTTCTATTAAAATAAGACGCGATCACTAACACTCCTCATTTTTGTCAAGTGGGTGGTTTATGCTCTAGCTGGCTTTTTGTAATTTCATTCAAAAATTAATTTTAAAACATCCCTGGACATAATCTGAATTTGGACTTTTTTTTTACAAAACTGACAACACACAATTAAGTATCATATAAACAGCAAAAGCGGGGCCCCTTCACAAGCTGAGGCCCTGGGGATTTTTCCCCTGCTCCCCCTCCCTCTCTGCGCCACTGCTTGCCCCTGCGATAATCAGGGACTGAGTAGGAGCTGACCGGGATGGGCTGCAGATCGCCACCAACAAAATAAAATCCTGTCTATGTTACTGATATAAACAGAATTACTCAGTCCATTCGTATTTATTGTACGTAATGAGCAGTGGTGTAGCGAGAAATTTTTCATGGGAGTGGGGGGAAGTTACGACTACTGTAACTCACATGTATCTGTAAGTGTGTGTAATAAGGGAGTGAAGAATAGACATTTTGCACGGCAAAAATTTCCTCATGGGGGGTTGTGACCCCCTATCCCCTTGGCTACGCTACTGAGTATGAGGGATTGTTCAATAAATTATTAGGTATGTATTTTGTTAATTTACCTTATGACCGATTTTGTTTTTCTTTGAGGGCTGAACAAGTACGGAATTCAAGAGCAGAAAATAGAAGTTTCTCTTTGAATTTTTAAACATATGTTTTTAAAAGATTTTGTGAGAATGTCGCCCCTACGTTATGCAAGAAAACACGTCCATATTCTATTCCAATTTCAAATTCTGCAAAGCTTAATTAAAAATCCTAAAGATGGCGCTGCAATCGCCAGTTTGGCTAATTTTCAGAAGCCATTTGGCTATTTTTATAAATTTCGATCTGGCAACCCTGACGAGAGGCTGGGCAGGGCGGATTAAATTGCTCTCTGGCGATTTGGCGTGCAGTCAGACCTCTTTGGCAAGAGTGGTTTCTCCCGCTGTTATACACTGCACGCTAGGGGTTGCCGCCCGCACCGCAAGTTGATCCGCGAAAAACAGTAGAGCTTCTACATTCTTTTTCTGTTGCAGTATATTTACTACATACAGCATTTCAATAATCCGTTTCTGTCACTGCTATGGAATAGAAGTAAGGTGTTAGAGGGGGAGGGGGGTGGGTTTTTAAAAAGTACATATTTATTTATGCAATAACAATAATGGAAAATTGGGAAATTCAACGTTTGGGCATGAAATTTTATCTCGCAGCTATTTACAGTTTTCTTGTTATCTTTTTATTTTTTCTTAATGTTTTACTGCTTTCCCTTGTCTTGCCTTTGCCATTGGAAAAAAAAAAAAAAAAAAAAAAAGACAAAATGTCATTGACAATACAAGAAATTTCCAGATTTCACCGTTCAATTTTTTTTTTTTTTTTCCTGTCTTTATACATAGACAATGTTTTGACTGGTGTTGATAAGTGATTTTTAAGCGATATTAAACTTTAAAATTTGAACACATTTTAAGAAAGGCTGATCTATGCAAACGAAATAGTTTTTCTGCTCTTTTGATTTATAAATAGAGCGCTCAACGTTGCCTTACGCTGAGGCCTGTGGGGTGATTATGGATTGATGCCATTTATGGGATCTGCATCAGTTATGTTTCATCAATTTTTCATTTCAAATAATTGCATTGCTTCCGCACTTTAGCATTGAAAGACTAAAGTTAGGAAGCACCGCTGGACGCACAAGGGGACTAGTCAATTTAAACATCCTAACTATCCTAATTTAAACATTGTAAAGTAGAGAGCCTGCAGGTCATGACTTGCAAACTTCATTTGCATGTAAACTCCATCTATTTTCATTTGTGTATTACATGAAGTCTGCTTTTAAAAAAATTTACAACCAAAAAATATTCATTAGAAACGTGTGTTTAAAATATCGGTTCTCCATCCTCTAAACCTAGCTGTGGGAATTTTCGATTAGAATAGAACGACCTCAGAATTGCTAACATTAAGATACTGTGTAGGATAATTTAGGATTTTGTTTGTTTAAAAAGAAACATACAAAATATAACAAATTTAAAAGCCAAAGTAAGGGGGAAATAAGAACGAATGAATTTTAAAAGAACAGCTTTTCTTAAAATGTGTTCCAATTTTAAAGTTTAATATCGCTTAAAAATCACTTATCAACACCAGTCAAAACATTGTCTATGTATAAAGACAGGGAAAAAAAAAAAAATTGAACGGTGAAATCTGGAAATTTCTTTTGTATTGTCAATGACATTTTGTCTTTTTTTTTTCCAATGGCAAAGGCCAAGACAAGGGAAAGAAGTAAAACATTAAGAAAAAATAAAAAGATAAGAAAACTGTAAATAGCTGCGAGATAAAATTTCATGCCCAAACGTTGAATTTCCCAATTTTCCATTATTGTTATTGCATAAATAAATATGTACTTTTTAAAAACCCAACCCCTCCCCCTCTAACACCTTACTTCTATTCCATAGTAGTGACAGAAACGGATTATTGAAATGCTGTATGTAAATATACTGCAACAGAAAAAGAATGTGGAAGCTCTACTGTTTTTCGCGGATCAACTTGCGGTGCGGGCGGCAACGGGGCCTTCGCGATCGCAGTAGCGATCGCGAAGGCCCCGGCGGCAACCCCTAGCGTGCAGTGTATAACAGCGGGAGAAACCACTCTTGCCAAAGGAGTCCGACTGCACGCCAAGTCGCCAGAGAGCACTTTAATCCGCCCTGCCCAGCCTCTCGTGCAATGCAACCCTGCAGTCTACACAGCTCTGTGATTTAATATCAGTGGTGTATATCGAAAAAATATTCCCAAGTTTTGAAATTATATTTGAAAAATGAATTCTGCTAATCTGAGTATGCACATTTCAGGAATAATTTTACTAACTCTGCCATAAAGTGCTGCATCTGGGGAAACAAGATATTCAAAACTAAAAATAATTTGATATATTATTTCCGAATAACATCTCCAGCAAGACGCGCAAGATCTTTTGCCTGCTGCAGAACAAAGGCAAGGGAAAATAGGACACACAAGTGACCAAAACATCAAAACGGAGTACAGCCAAATTCTGTGGTTTTGAACACATTTTAAGATTCAATGAAATTCTAATTTTTAAGAAATCAATAAACATAACGTCGTGTAAATTTTTTATTGAATTTTTTAATGTTAATATGTCCATTTAAGACTTAAAAAGCTTTTGTTTCTTTTCATTTTTAAAAAAGAACAAGAGAAAAATGCCCTTATAAAAGGCATTTACTCAAAAAAAAAATATTTGGTAATTTTTCAGATGGTTCATGTCACAGCTTATATAGGCTAGAAACCCTCCAAGAAAAAATCCAGTGTGTGCTCATGGGATAAAAAGATGGAAAAAAATGCATTGGAATCTACTTTGAAAAAGTGTTGAATGAAAATATAATGATTATTTCATCCTGAATCATCATAGTGATATTTAATGTCTGAAAATCAAAATGGGGGGGGGGGGTTATCAAATAACTATCTTTTCAACTGCCATTATTCTGAAAAATCCTTCATTTGATATTTAAATTTATTACTATTATGTTATTTATTGTAAAACAAACATTTTCGGAATAATTTTGAACATGAACTAAAATATATCTCGGGGGGGGGGGGGGGGGTGGAGGAGGGACAGGCATTTAGGTAGGGCTGGCAGCTGCCCCATGCACAGCAGAGATAAGTTCGGGCTCATTTTTTGAAGCCCGAGCAATATTATTTAAGTCGGAGCCCGAGCCCGAAATTTATGCTAAAGATAAATAAAATTCAAAGAAGAAATTTTTTGATAAATACAATAAATTTTGTCGTTTGTGCAAATTAAAGAAAAATAAAGTTGCAAATTTTTAATGCACTTTCTAATTCTTTATATTTATGTTTATGAAATAATGTCCGATCTCATGACTAAGCAATATAAGCCGCTTTTCCAATATACAAAAGAGCTTCAAATCCAAAGAGCTTCACGTGCCTTCTAGGCACCAGTGCCGCTATTTTTTTATTTATTTATTTTTTTTTTATAAGTACTCTTATTTTCCATATGAATCCCTTTTTAAAAATCTGTTTCAAAGAGTATGTTCAATAAAATAGAAATTTTTCACGAGCCCGAGCCCGAACGCAATTGTGAATTACAGAGCCCGAGCCCGGTTCTGGCTGAGCCCGTCTCATCTCTAATGCACAGGCCTATGGAGAGGCACCAACTTTGCAGAACTTGTGTTTGCTCTAAAAAAAAAAAAAGTTTTTCGTGAGAGGTAGGGGCAAGGCCGTACCCAGGGGGTGTGGTCCCCCCCCCAAAATTTTAAATTTTGTTAACAAAATAATAATAATGAAGCCTTTTGGTGAAAAATTTACCCTTTTTCACCTCTTGGTTCCCCCCCCCCCTCCCGAAATTTTTTTCTGGGTATGACCCTGGGTCAGGGGATAATTAGGCTTTTGTTTATTTTGAAAAATCTTTGCCTTGTAGATGATTATATTTATTACAGTAGCTGTGCATTTTATAAAAGCAAAGAAAACATTTAAAAAAAGGTAAATTAATACTTTTTTTGAACTTGCATGAATTCTGAATTACATGTACATATCATCTTATGCTGAGCAGTGACTCAATTTAAAAAAAAAAATTAATTCTTTCCCAAAATTCTACAAAAATAGCTAACGGTCTTAAAATTTCATCGGTGGTCTTCATTCCGTGATTTTTTTTCTGTGGGTGCTTCAGCCCTGGAGCATCCATGTAGTCTGTGCCACTGTACACAGACATGTACATAGATGACGAACATAGCTAAAAAAATATATCTGTTGCAAGCTTATATAACACTGTTACGTCATAGAATCATACTACAAACATTATGTCTAAACAGCAGATCATTTTATGCCAAAATGTTTGCAATGTTCATAAAACAAAAATGCTAGCGAGATCATTTTAAAAATTACGTAAAAATTTGCTTAGGAGATGGGCTTAGATTCACAAAATAATCTACTAACACTAACAATATGGAACAAAGACCCTTTTCTCAATAGGCTAGAGATTTCATAAACAAAGTGATTTGAAATCAATTTGAACTAAACATATTTTGCAGTCTTGTTTAGTTGGAACTTCTTCCACATTTGATTATTGGGGGTTCTCACAGACTAATTTGGGAAAATATTAGAGGTTGAAGACTCATCAATTTCTATACCAGTCTGTATCTATGATTTCATAGAGCTTATAGCAGTTGTGCCAAATCTCGGGCTTTTTTATCATATTTTGGGACGGTGTATTTTAGTTTCTTCAGGCTTTTTAAGAGTTTTTAATCAGAAAAAGTGAGTTTCTGAATAAAGTTTAACATTATTAAAAGCTTTTTTATTATGAATGTAATATTATTTCAAGTGTTACCATGTATCTTAACGTTTTTTCTTGGGAGAATACTTTTTCATATGTATTTCGACAGATATTTTATATTTTCTGATATTTCCTAATTTCCATATATGCTCTAGTAGTGTAGGCTGGAATTCTTTTCGGGGATGGCTGAGAATTCAAAAACTGGAGTGCAATATAACATGTAAAAATCAATATAACATATCGCTGTTTGGGGAGGGGGGCAGGGAAATGACCCCTTTTTTGCTTAAAAATGCTGAGATATAAAAAGGAAGAAAGAATATTAAAAAAAAAAAACTTAAATTGAGTTTGAAAAGCATATATTAGAAAAAAAAATTAAATTTGGCTTAAGCCTGTAGTTGAACCTCAAATTTCTCAAAGGTAGCTTTAAAAATTATCCATGAGACCCCACCAAGACTGAATGGATAAGCCACTGAACATGGTAGGTATACGGCTGAAGTGTGAAGGTATGGCATTCTGGCCCGCCCATGCGACTGTCGATCTAACGGTCTGGAGTTTTGGTTGGTTTACTCCAAATATAATGGGAATACACATTAGAACTCCTTAGAGAGTCATTAAGGCACCCCTCCCTACAGGCAGATGCTCCTCATGTAGGTTTGCCATAGAAGAATAAAATTTATCCATAAATACGCAATTTTCTTCATATCCTAACATTTACGCATTTCAGGGATGGCTGCAGCCCCTTACGCTACTCCCTGGCTACGCTCCTTTATGCTCATACTGTAAATTTTCAAATTTACTTAGATTACACAACTCAAGTAATGGGGTAGTGATAAGTTTATAGATATAGATGGTATTAAAGAAATATATATATATATACATATTTCAACATTGATTAAATTCAATAAAAATAAGTGAAAATCCACTAGCTTTATACTTATTATATACTATTATATAATGAATATTGATTGGATATTACCATAATTTTTATTTTTTTTAAGTGTTCTATAAAAAAAGTTCTGGTATTTTTTTCTAAAATACCAAATTAGTTTTTAATGATAAATAACTGTTATTTCTTAAATTCTCCAATTATTGAAAAATATGCATAATTTTATCATCTAAAAAATGACTTCTATAGAATTTTTGTCAACTTACAGTTACAAAGATATAATGAAGAAACATTTACACTTCTTTCTAAATGGCAACATACCTCATTCCAAAATCTCAATTTTAAACTTGTCAACCTTCTCACACCAGAAGAGACTCTTTAATTATTAATTAAAAACCATTTTTAAGTTGTCATGCACGGCGAGTTTCACCCATACAAAATGATTCATGTTTTGAGCTAACAGAAATGCTACTACTTCAATGAAAATCTCACGCATTTGAAAAACATGAAATACCCTGGAAATTATGCCAAATCAATCCATTTATAATAATAAAAATGATATTCTCCAGATAAATCTACAGCATACAGAGCTTTGAAAATTTGAGCATATAAGACCACGACTTCGGTAATGCGCAACTGAGGTTCAGAATTTTGAAATTTTAATTACTTTTCTAACTATTAATTAAAAACAGATTTTAGGTGGTCATGCTTGCCGAGTCTCTCCAGCACAAAATGATTTATGCTTTTGAAACAAAGCAGAAATTTCATTTGCAGAATAGCATGCATTAGAAAAACATGAAATGGTGTGGAAATTATGCAAGTTTTACACGAAATTAAAAAGTCCAAATGTGTTTTTAAGGTTCATAAATTTCCAAATCCTACCAATAATATAAATATGTACATTTGTGTGTTTGGGACTGAACCACACAAAAATGGCTGAATGGATTTGGATAAAATTTGGAATGAAAATAGATTATACTAGTGATGCAACGCATATCAATTTGGCCGGATAACGACTATCCGGCCAAACTTTCAGTCAGATATCCGGTTATCTGGCAGCAGTATGTTTTCTTATTTTTTGTTTATTTTCACTAGTTTTCTTAGATCATTGAGCTATTATTTTTTTTTCTTTAAATTTTCTCATTAGTTTCAAATCATTTAATTTAAAAATCAGAAATCCTTATAGGATTATTTCCATGAATTTAGTACCGTTTTACTGATATTAAAGTCATACAAATAGGAATGTCATGGATGTTCTCCCTCAAGATTTAGATAAATATCCTAAAAGATCAGTTCTTGATAGAAAGACATCTCCATGCAACTCTTAGAAAATCAATGTAACAAATTTCCATACTTTTATCAAAATTAGGGTGGGTGGACATTTTCTCACCAGCCAGCAGTACTACAGCAAGTACACTATTCTCATAAGCAGGTCAATTTATAGTGGAAAAAAAGGTAACCAAATTCTTACAAAGATGGAAAAACAGTGTTTTTGTATAATAATATTTTCCAGTAGTAATTTAGTCCAATCTTAAAAAAAGATAGTACTTAATTTTCCCCTCCTTTTTTTCTACATGTTAAAAATACATTCTAAAAAGTATTGAAAACAAAATATTTCGCAAAACTTTGTTTCTTCGCATTTTTTATTATTACAGTTTTTCGAATTTATTCATTTATTATGTTTATTTATGTTATTTCTCTGTATATAATTTTAGGCTGGATGTACCACATTGTGAACCATGGTAATCCAACCCTTCTAAATAGGCTCTGGGCATGTGCAGAAATCCAGTTTGGAGTGTTTGAGAAAAATCATGATTACTCGTTTTCTTGATATATTCTTGCGTGTGGTGTATCAGTACGCAGTAACATATAGTTTGTAAGTTTTAAGTACGCTACTAATTTATTCTTCTAACTACTCCAACAAAATATTTTTGAACACCACAAACTTTTACTAAATAATTTACCAGTATGCAAGTGACATGATACAGGGTGGCTACAGAAATTGAGAAAAAAAGTTCCCTGATTTCCCTGACTATCTTTATCAAATTTCCAGAACTAATTATATACATACCATAATCTTTCATGTAAATCACCATTGTGTATCATGCACAAACAGTTGAATGCTTCATATAGGGAAATAAATATGAAAAAACCACAAAAATACTTAATAAAATTGTAATTCAAATTCATAAATCCAAACATAAAGTTTAGCTGACCACTAAAAGACAATATAGCAGAAAGTTTCCTCGTTTTTTAAAGATAGTGTTCAATTTTAAGCGTAAGGATGACTGATCAAAAGAAACTGGCCACCTAATAACTTATTTTATTTAATCGTTGCACCATTTCAAATTAAAAAAAATATGTAAAAAGGCTTCAAAATGAGCCCTATCTATAAAAAAAAAAAAAACATCTAGTCATCTGAATATAAAGACTTGTGCGAAATCCGAAAACTTTATCATGTGCACATTGTTTTTTCAAAACCTTCATTCATACTTCTATGTTCTCATATAATCTATATTCTGGTTTTCAGATTCCTAAAATGTTTGCATCAGTTGAGTATTGTATGATCCGGAACGGAGCCGCGAGTCAGACGCTGACTGACAACTAAAAATGATCTAGTTCACTAGGCAAAAACGAAAGTTCCCTGATTTTTAAATATTTTGACAAAATTCCCTGATATTTCCATGATTTTTCCAGATCGATAAAGTACCCTGATTTTTCCATGATTTCCCTGATCTGTCGACACCCTGTGATAAGAGATTATATTTATCCACACGCTTATTTTTCAGTTCGAATTGTTATTGATATTCAGTCACGTTGTGTACTCGTTTATGATGCAGATGTATTTTTTAAAAAACTCTGAGTACATTAAAGTACTCATTTTTAAGTGTGCTAGTTCTAGCAGAACCATTAGCTAGTCAGGGTGTGTATTAGACAATTTTTTGCTTGTCCAGTATGCATAATTCAGCTCATGTCACTTGAATATTTTGCTTATTCTAGCAGTAATCAAGACCGACACTTCCTTGAAATTCTCTGCAATTCTAGAAGTAATTTACAATCAGCAGATGCTTTTTTTTGTTACTTTCTAGCATTACTTTTTACCAGATGATGTTAGAACTCAGAAACTGTAGTCCATAATAAGATCATGCTACAATGGCGGGGGGGAGGGATGTTCATACATTAATTACATAAGAACTGAAACAAGTATGATTTTTTTTTAATAAGAAAAGAAAACCGACTTCACATTACTTTTAATTCTTTGGCGATTTGTGCATGCACATAATTAATAATCATTTCCATTAACTTTGACATTGAAACAGTTTACTAAATATTGTTATGCATAGACCAGCCATGGCTTGATAATACGTGGCAGGTTTTACACCAGCAAATATGCATTATGGGTATTATAAGGTGTTTTCAAATATTTTATATTACAAACATTTCACATTATCAATTTTGCTTTATTGAAAAGATTCTATTTTTATTTCCAAATTAATGTTTGAAAGCATTGCATATTACTGACTTTTGAATACTGGTTTTAATAATCTCATTAATATTTTTTATATTTAAGTATCACGTAATGCACATTTAAGTAACCATATTACAACTTTTTATGAAAAAAAAAAATTCCTTTTTTTTTTCATATTCCACGTTTAGTTCATTCAGAATTAATTTAAATTTTTGTCACTCTCTATATTACCTATCAAATTATTCACTAATTAATTTATCTTGATTCACATAAATAATCTATTTTTACCATAACAGGTGATGCTGATTTTTGCACTCACAGCCACATCTTTACCATTCCAGATGAACTGAAAAACTGCCTTTTTTCATAATCACAGTTGTTAATGAAACACAAAGATAACTGAGCTGTGGAAGATATAAAAACAAACTATCCAACACATCAAGGTAATAATTGGTCATTGTGCTATCAATTGTGGTACAGGGGTTGATCCAGGAATTTTTTCCAGGGTCCCATTTTTGCATAAATTGCTTTTTTGTGAATTTCAATGCTAATTTTATGACATTTAACACTTATTTTTGTGAATTTTCATACCAATTTTTAATAAAAGTCACTTTTTGGTTAAAATAATTGATAAAACAGATTAAAATGCCAATGAAGGGCTGTTTCAACCGATTGTAATTTTGTGAAGAAGCCGCAAAAAAAACCTCAATTTTCATTTGCATCAACCCGTGAGGTAATAATTGATCATTGTTTATTTTTTTCATTAGTCTAAGGCAATTTGATTTTTAAAAAATCATTATTAGAACAAAGGTCCTTTTTTTGTTCTTGGCTTCTTTCCTCCTCTATGCATCAAGGTACAGAAAGACAAGGAAGATTAAATATTTTTCCAAGTAAAATTTTACAAAGACATTTATTTATAAAAGGATTATCCATTGCTTAATAAAACAGGATTTTATTTCCTTTTTACTATTTTAACCATTTGAATGCTTATTTCTGAAACTATGGCACAAAGAAAATCTTGATGCATACGTGTAATTTTTATTGTATTTCTGATCAAGGTTTCTCAAATAAAAATAAGATTACCCCCCCCTCCCCCAAATCAGTCTTTTTATGCTATTTTATTTTGACATAAAAGAAAAAGATAGTCTGAAATTCAGGCATGAAATTTGTGATTTGCCTAGATCTTAGATTTTATGAAATTGCTTAAAATCGTCCTTTTAAATAATGATTGCCTATTTTTCTATTGCATATTCCCTATCTAAAATTGATTATCAAATATTTATTTATGCATGAGTACTTGA
This sequence comes from Cheiracanthium punctorium, assembly GCA_038373885.1. Classification (NCBI taxonomy): domain Eukaryota; kingdom Metazoa; phylum Arthropoda; class Arachnida; order Araneae; family Cheiracanthiidae; genus Cheiracanthium; species Cheiracanthium punctorium. The sequence goes on from JAWZYV010011946.1 coordinate 56,800, forward strand.
GTATTATTTTATTCGGAATAAAAGTAATTAATGTACTTTGTGATTGAAATTTTATGGTAAAAATTGCGTGATGCACATCAAAATATTTTAATGGTTAAATTCAAGGTCACTCACTTTTCTTTTGTCTTCATGCATTCTCACCCCTCTACAAAATTCATCTGTTTCATTCAAGAATCAGCCCGACTTTAAAAAATTGAATTTTTACCAAAAATATATATTTTGAAAATTTACAACATTTATTTATGGCATACAATTAAAATGTTATCCAATGAATCTGTTAGAACCCTCAAAAACTTTTTATCAACTTCAGCCTAGCATTTAGCTGTGACTTTATGACATTAAAGTATTGAAAAGAATTTTTTTTTTTTTTTTTTATTTAAGAAATATAATTTCAAAATTAGTATTGCTATATAACAGAAATATTATGTAATGTATCAGATAGAACCAATGCACATAAAATACAATTAATTTAATATTGTATACAATTAATAAATATTGTATTCATGAATCTAAAAATAATCAACGTATGTTCCAGTTATCTACTGATACTACATTTTAACCAAAGTCCAATACCAATACTTTAGTAGTAATTTCATTTTCAAAAACAGCTGATACGGATACTTTTATGGGTTTTAAATCTGACAATACAGATACTTAACAGATACCATTATTTTATGTGTCTTAGGGATATTACAGCTACAGCTGAATTTATTCTGGGCAACAGTGGCAGATTCAAAAAGAAGAGGGGGGATAAACTCTACCTGACACAAACTGTGATAAGAAAAGTTAGAAAAGGATGTTCAATACACCCTTTTTCACGGGGGAGAAAAAGCATGGAGAGCAAACACAATCTTTTTCTATGAAGCTATATAAAATTATAACTTAGCTAAAAGTTGTTAAAATAGACACCTAATGTCAGGGTTTTTGACCTACCCACAAACCCAGACAAACCTATAAGAGGGTTTTAAAAAATTAATTAAACTCTCTCTCAAATGGGATGTTTTTACTTTATTTAACATAGTCAAAATTTTCTCTCTTTACTTAATTTCTTATTTTTCATTTAACTTTAAATATGCATAACTCTACCCACATAATATAAGCAGTGGTTGGAAAAAGCTACTGTTTTTGTATTGAACTACAGCTACTTTTTGAAAAATGTAATATAGACAAAATATAGTTTTCAAAAAATGTAGTGCATAAATACTGTTACTTTTTTATGAATATAGTTAGCTGCAAGTATTTTTGAAATGTAGTCACTATTTCACTATCTTTAGAAGACAAATTTTGCTAAAAGATTAAATTTACTATCAGATTTTTAGGATACTGAAATACTAATTAAGGAAAACTATTGATATCTTAATTAGAGAAAACTATTGATCTAAAAAACAACTACTACTAATTATTAAAGTATTGCTGAAACTAATTAAGTTTTAATAATGCTATGAAATCAAAATAAGTCAATTTTTATGGTAAACTTTATTCATCTGAAGGGGCACGTGCCCCCTCTGGATCTGCCAAAGGCTCCTGCCTTAATATGGAACTAAATGTTATTACTTTTTTGATATTTTTAGGGTGAGCTAGGGGCTCCATTTCCTATTCTTTTAATTGAATACAGTAAAACCCCGACACACAATACTTAAGGGACCAAATAAAATACCATTCTAGAGGGATGTATTGTTATATCGAGGAGAGATTATATTGTATGAAAATTCTGTGGGACTGCAAAATTTTATCATTATAGAGGGATTCATCATATTGAATATCCTTATAGCAAGGTTTTACTGTAAATAATTTTTCTAGAGTAGGCTGTAAATCTTTGTAGGGTGAGCTTAGCTCACCCTAGCCCCTACCCAGTTGTGTCAATGGTAATACTCAGTGGCGTCCAAAAAAGTTTGAGGACAATATAGGTACAAGAATATTTCAACCATGTATTGAGGTGTCAAGGTAAAATATGCTTGAGAATCAGGTTACTCGACTAGAAATTAATGCAAATGCAAATGAAAGTTGCTGTACTTCTGTCTTTATTGTGCAGTATTGACTTTTTGCTCTTTTAATTTATTTTTTTTACTTCTTTTCTTTTAGTTTCTTTCTTCTTCTTCTTCTGTACTTTGTATGTCCCTCATGCTGTCCTAAGGTACAACTTGCTAGGCATCTGTAGGCGTACTAACTATGGACAGGGAGGGACAATCGTACCACTAAAAACATTCAAGGAACTTTAGATATTACCTATTTCAAGATATTTTCTTCAGTGGAAAACATTTTGGCTCCCATTGTTAAATGCTAATTTATGCAGATTTTCATAAGTATTGCAGAATGGTGGTATTACACTTAATGTCAAGAAAGGTAACAAAGAGATGAAGGCTAAAACAAGAACTTCAAACAAAGCATACCCTCCCTTCTCTTCTTCCCTTGTTTGTTTGTGTGTGTTTGGTTGAGGGGGGGGGGGGAGTCCTATAAATATCAACATTAGTTCCATACTCAAAAGAAAGCGCAATCACACCACAAGATCAATCCCCAAAGCAATGATGCAGCAAAAATGATGTTAAGAGTAATTGCCAAAAGTTGCTCCAAACTAGTGAGTTTTTTATTGCCCTACATATTACACCACTTTTTTTTTAAGTAGTGCACTACATCCCAAAATATGGAAGAAAGTAGCGACTGCTGTAATTTCTCTACTCGTAAAGGCATTAGTTGCCAACCCTGAATTGTCATATTAGCTACTAAATATATATAACAATTGGATTTTATGTAATTATTTTTCCAACTTCAACACAAAGAAAAATAAATTATTCTCCCTCCACTCTACCCCCCCCCCCCAAAAAAAAAAGAAAAATTACCTTGAGCTTTCCTTATCCTAGCTACAATATTTGTTTTGAACTAAACAGGTGTAGTGTGCAGGCACAAGTAACTTTGTCTTTTATCTCTTTAATAACAAGCTTTCAAATACCAATGAAACATGCAACTGTCAATGTAATGAAAAAATTAAGACATTTTTTCATGTTTTTTAATTTTTTCAATTGAAACATTAAAAAAATAAGTACAGTCTACTCGCAATTTTGTGACCCTCGATTTACCAACCCTTCCATATTTAACAACCTTCTGATGAAGTCTACACCATTTACCAATACCTTTTTCTTACATGACATAAATGCTCACAATACTGTAGAATTGCCGAATTGTTTTTCTTATGTGTGCCATCATATTTTCAAGCACTCAATTTGCAAAGAAAACTAAAAATACATATTTGGAATTGTGTCATTACATCCATCAGTCTTTAATATATTATTAAATACTATATTATTTATGCATTACTGGGTTGTCAGTATATAATCAGTTAAATTTGCTTCTGAAATTCTGCACTGGTGACAAAATTATTTTATTTGCTTACGAAAGATTTATTTACATATTTATACTGCTAACAACTAGATATTTACCAGTTGTTTATAAACTTTATATAAAGTAATTTAACTTATTTTAAAATTGTGATCTAATTACTTTTTAAAATCTGACTTGATTAAAAAAAATCTGATTATTTTGATTTTTTTCAGATCTTTTTTGTTGTTGTTTTGTTTACCCACTGGACAAACCAAACAGCAAGTAAAGAAAACTCTTTCCACAGATGCTAAACTTTGTGGGCAGTTTGCTTATGTTCTCATAAACTGGCAGAAGTTATGAAAATATACAGATTTTTGGTAGGCCGCTGTTGTGCCAAATGCCACAACTGTGACAGTGAATTTTTCATAGAAGTAATGTTTCAGTAAAGAACACTGATTTTGAGAACATGGTAATATCTTGTAATTTAAAACTCAACATCAGTAACAATCACTAGGAGATTTGTTTGTACCCACTTTTCGACAATATCCTCTTGTTCAGATGCAAGACATTTACCCATATACTGTAGACTCGTCATAATGAAATGGTTGAAATGCTTTGTATTCTCTTTTTGATCTGTGACTTAAGGGGGTAAAAAGGTTTCATTTTCCATAACATCCAGCCAAAGTTCAACAGATCTAGCAACATTATTTTCTTCTTGCTTTCATTGTATCAAGAATTTTGCCAATTCCTCTTAAATGCTTCTGCATGTAAAATACTTCTTTGTACATCATTATTTTCTTTAATTTTTATAATGTTTTCACTTGATATTTCCACATACTTCTGAAAGTTTTTTTACAAATGTGCCAATACAATTAATTCAAAAAATCTAGCAAGTGGAATTTGGTAGTTGAGGCTTCAAGCCACCCTTTTCCATTAACCACCCATCTAGCTGATGGTGGTTTCAGAAAAACTTCTGTACTTTCACTACATGTTTGAGAACATCCTTATTTGTAATTTATCCTTCTAAAAGATTTAAATAATAGGTAGAACAATTGTTAAGACACCATGTTGGAATATTTCTCTTTTAAAATTTATTTCTCTTTTATTTTCATTGTCTGTACATAGAGCAAATACCTCAACCCCAAGAATTTCATATCAGTGCCGCATTGCTTTAATAGCACAATATTCAGAAGTTTTTTCATTACTGCCACAGTCTGCCACATTAAGGAAAAAGAAGTGTAGCCTATATGCATACATGTGGCAGTCACAGGATCATTCTAAATGTTTGACCAACTCTCCAATAATGAAGCAACAGAAGTGTTTTCATCTAGTTGCTTTTCAATGCTATTATCCACATCATCACTAACTATCTAACAATTCTCCACCCAGGGTTGGGATGTTTAAACAAATTGATTTTTTTAAAAGAGTAATTTAAAATTATGAATACTACAAAAAGAATACATTCTGATGCATTTTTAAATTATCCTCATAAGTATCTACAATAAGTTTTCATATCAATCTAATACATATCTTAATGTTTTATAATTATAAAAAATTATTAATTAAATTTAAATTATAGACTGCATTTTTAATTTGTTTTTAAAATAAAGGTTTTGTGTTTTAGCAACTTATTTCTAAACCTTAAAAATATCATTTTGAACAACTTATCACCATTATTACTTATGTGAATCTAAGAGCAATATTCCATGTAAAATGTAGTAAGCAATTACTATTGTATTATATTAAATACTAAATTTTAAAAATAGTATCTCTAAATAAAATATTAAAATTGATTTCAATGTCCACATAAATATTGCAAGAATTTTTCATTTACTTTGCTTTAATTATTTTCAAAAGGAATATTAACATTTACTTGAATATTTTACAAATAATTTTATTTATAAATATCTAACATGTAATTATTAAAGGATTTAAAAAAATGGTTTAAACAAAAACAGGTTTTTCCAACCCTGTCTCCACCTAAATCACTGCTAAAGGGACCAGAATAACCAGTTCTTAATATAATTATCATTAAATCAAACATTAATAAAACTAGAACACACTTTATATATTATAAGCAAATTTTCCCCTGGACTTAGCAAAATTTTGTTAAAATTACTGGAATTACTGATTTGACATATTTTCTATTTTTTAAATGAATGTTTGAAGGAGATATCAAAAGTATTTGTTTAGAGAAATGAGACAGAAAATGTGGAACAAAAACAACTTTTACATAGAGTAACTTCTTGAGATGCAGAGTTGCTGTCAGGCCAGTATTAATAATTAAATTAATAATAGTGTTATAAAAAGTAAAATGTAATAATTAAGATAAAATTATAAGGAAAAATTTCGTTTGCAACATTTAAAGATTTTATAATAGAAATCCCAAAATACTACAAAAAGAAAAATAGACTACGTACAAAAATTTATTGCTAAAGAAAACTAAAATCTTTTTATACATATGTGTCAAGGAGTGTAAAAAGTCCTCTTTTACAAACTACTTTTTTAAACATCTGTTCAGTTCCAGATTTTTTTTTAAACCATTTTTTACTTATTTCCCTGATATTTACAGAAACTGCAAATTCCCTGCTAATTCTAGGCTGTTATCCATGCTTTTCCTTTATGAAAATCATAATTTAAGGCCAGTTCATAACAAGAATTTTAAAAAGTTGAGATACTGCCTTGCCCAGTATAGCCCATTTATGAATCAGTATTTAATCCATTTCAAACAAGTTAATATACATATCCTTTCAGAAAAATCAAATTTCAATATTTACTTTATTCTTTTGATATTTAGATATACAGTACCTCCTCACTCGCCACTTAATAAAATAACTGGATAAATAAAATCTGCCACTTCACCATCTGATCAAATTGCCAAATAATGGAATCAAATCAATGTAATTGTGTACTAAAACCTTTCCTTAATAAAATCAAAATTGCAACCTGTAAAAACCTGTGAAAATAGAAATAAGATGAAGGAGGAGGGAGGGGGGGGGGGGACACACAGCAACCCATTATCTCACTCTGCCAAAACCTACACACGTACACACCTAGAATATTTCAAACAGTCTCAAAACTTACCTATCCATCATTTGTCCTAACAACTTGTTTAGATAGCGACACTAGCACCATAAGATAAAAGGGCATTCTGAACTTATTGTTCATTTGCTAGTCCTGTCCATCTGCATAGAACATCTTAAGTGGATGGAATTTTTTTTTTCACCTAATGCAAAAAAACTGGGCTGAGCATGTGCACTATTGTCAACCTATGAGATTGACCAGTGACCACAAGGGATGATTTTTTTTTTCTCTCTGGGACTTTTTAGTTCTGTTTGAAAGCACCTATGAACAACATGTCTAATAGGGTGGATCGAATTTTCGAATTTCAAAACCGGCTAGTGTGCAAACGGTGACCAACCACAAGCCTACTAACAGGTTAAAACCTGAAATCAATGAGTTAATTTTTTTTGCCTCCGCAATCGGCTTAAAATTTCAAAATTTTGTTAGTTTTTGAGAAAAATCTGAAATTTTTCACAAAATAAAGCTCTTGCATAATTTTTTTTTCCCGTGAAACTTGTCTTCTTTAACCACTACATTTGCTATAAAACTAAAAAATAATTTACGTAGTCCTAATGTAGAATTGTGGAATTATCTGCAACTAAGCCAAATATGCTTAACTTGAGAAAATTCTGTCAATATGGACGACCGATCATTTGTTGCTTTTATAGGCAAATACCTCGCTTTATTTTTCCCTTTCCTCACTATCTTAGCTTATTATATTAATATTTATTTTGCATACAATCTAAAAATACGTTTGTTGGGATTTCTATATTTTCGCACAACTTGGTTAGCGGAGTATGTACCAGTGAAACGCTTAGAGAGAAAGTGCATGATTTTATCAAGTACGCTCACGATACACTGTTTGATATTGCTGCGTGCAAATGTACAAACTTTTCTGAATGTAAGTGTGATCCCCAGAAAAAAATTCCAGCTCGCGAGCAACCATTTATCGCTGACCAAATAAGTTCACGAAATGGTTACATGGCATCACTTGACAGACCTGTCACCAAGGCTTTACAGAAAACTTCAGACAGAAAAGCGAGACGTCTAAATTACCTTAAACGGTCTAGTAAAGAAATTACATGCGAAAACGATGATACTATTGCACCTGTTAATGTAGGAGAATTTCTTAAAATTCTTCAAACTGAGACTGTCTTACAAAGAAAAGAAAAATGGGTACTGCGAATACGAATCCTGGTACTTCCAGCAGTTCTCCTGTGGTCAAACAAATGCGCCATTCCTTGGTCAACACAGCATTAGTGAGTGATCGTTTTAGCGTTTCTGATCGATCAGCCGCTGCAATAGCGACAGTTGTTTTACAAGATTTAGGTATTGTGAGACCAGAGACTCCAATTATTATTGAGAGAAATAAAATTCGGTGAGAAAAGAATATACTAAGGCACCGACTTCTAAAAAATTGGGACTTTTCGCAAGGACAGACTACCGGGTTGTATTTTGAAAGGCGAAAAGATAAGACTTTCGAGCAAGAAACGATCGAAGGCTTGACAACGAAACAAATGGTAACTGAAGAGCACATAGCAAATGTGAAAGAACCAGGTTCTAAATACCTATGGCATGTATGTCCGACAAATGGCAATGCGCTTGAAATTTCCAATGTTTTAATAGACTTTATTAGAAGCAAAGCTGATTTAGAAAATGACATTGCCGCTATAGGGTGTGACTGAACTGTGGTAAACACGGAACAAAAAGGAGGAGTCATTCAGTTATTGGAGCATCGCTTCGATGGCTCATTTGTCTTATCCACCTAAATGAGCTACCTTTCAGACACCTCTTTGATTATATTGATGGACAAACAACTGGTCCCAAGAGTCGACAAGGACCAATCGGTAAATGTCTCATTGCCTGCGAGCATTCACAGGTTGTCGACTTCGAAGCCATAAAATGCGAGCCGCTTCAAATAAATGTTTCAGATTTGAGTACAGATCAAGAATATTTGAGAGACATATTTGAAGCAGTTCGAACAGGCAAATGTTCCAAGCAGTTAGCGTGTCACTAGTCAGGATGCCTATCTCAATCTCAATGGTTGACAACAGCCAATCGAGTACTCCGGATCTACATTTCGACCAAAAATCCTTCTCCTGAATCAGTACATCTCATAACATTTATAATGAAAGTTTATGCACTGAGCTGGATCAGAATAAAGAAGAGTCCCACCTGTGTGGAAGGCGCAAAACACTTGTGGTACATCATTAAGGACTCACGGTACTTACCAGAAAACTTAAAGTTTTCGATGCTGTCATTGCAAGAAACGCCTATTTTGCGCATCCCAAAAACTTATTGCTTTTTATGCTTGGAGACTATCATCAAACTGTGCATGAACTAGCTGTTCTCAGAATAAAAAGTTCAAGAATTGAACTTGTAAACGAGCCTAACAGGGCATTTGTTGTTCCAAAGATAAACTTCGAAGCCAACGATTACGTCAATTTGATTAACTGGTCACAAATGTCATTTAAGGAGATCACTGAACCACCTCTCATCACTAAACTGTCCTTCGCAGAGCTTGAAGCAATAGTAAACAATGGGTTGACGGAAAATTTTTTTCAGAAGCTTCCAGCTCATACCCAAGCATTTGAACGAGTAATCAAGCCTCACAAAAAGTTTGTGGACAAGAAAGCTGTGAAGGTTTTATTGCAAGCACCATTCAATCAAGGAATAAAATGCCTTCATTTAATTCTAAAAAAGATTACAAATTTTAATTATAAATTCAAGAACAAAATGAATGATTTATCGCATAACGATTAAAAAGAAGTATAGCTGTTTTAATGGGCCTCCACCTTGATTGTATTGGATTTAAAAAAATATACTTAAAACCTTAAAAAAGGTGTTCAAAGTTGTGTTTTTTAAATTTAAATATCATAATAAATAATAAAATAAGCCAAGATAATTGCAAAGTGATTAAAGTAGTGAGATACTTGCCTCTGTATACACTAAATGATGATCATTTGTCAATACTGACAGAATTTCAAAAATCAAACATATTGCATATTTGGCTAGTTGCTGATAATTCCTATTCTACATTAGGACTACGTAAGTTATTTTTTATAGTTTTATAGCAAATGTAGCAGTTAAAGAAGACAAGTTTCACGAAAAAAAAAGAAAATATGCCAGTGCTTTAATTTGTGAAAAAATTCAAATTTTTCTCATAAACTAACAAAATTTTGAAATTTTAAGCCCTTTGCGGAGGCAAAAAAAATTAACTCAGATTTCAGGTTTTAACCTGTTAATAGGCTTGTGGTCGGTCACCGTTTGCGCACTAGCCAATTTTGAAATTCGAAAATTCAATTTTTTCGATCCACCCTAATGTCTAAGTAGAAGGATTTAACCAAAAATGTACTCCCAATATTACTACCTTGCTAGAAACACTGAACGCTTAATTGTTTAGTCTGGGGGTTTCTCAGGCGAAGGACTTTTTAAGGGGATCTAAAGCGTACTCACGCTTAATCTGGAGAAAACTGCCCAAAACTCCAGATCGTTAGAACTAAGGCTGTGAGTCCAGAACCCTGGACATCCAATTCAATTATCTCCGAACATTTGGTGATTTTAACCACTTGGCCATTAATGGGCCCAGAGATAATTTAAGAAAATTAGATAAGTAAACAATACAAGTAACTTCAATCTTGGTTAAATGATGCTTTTTAGGCTTGATGCTTGCATCAGGAAATAAATTTTTCTGGAATGTACATGAATTCAAGTGCAATCTAGAAAAAATGTTCTAATTAGTTTTTCATTAGATTAGAACATTTTTTTAAGAATGCACTTGAATTCATGTACATTCCAGAAAAATTGATTTTCTGATGCAAACATCAAGCCTACAGCGTCATTTAACCAAGATTGAAGTTACTTGTATTGTTAGAATAAAATAATAGTTTTTATATTAAAACCAAATACTAATTTCATCAATAAAAAATTAGTGTAGCGGTGTAAGTACTTTGTTAGCTGGATTGATTGAAGAATTTTGAGATGTTTGAATAGTCATTGTTTACAGTTTAACTTGGCTCGTCATAAAATTGAATGCCACAGCATATTTTATATGTACTCATTAAAGTAAAAATGACAGGTAAAATTGGCATATATTTTTAAGGCATATTAGTATATATTGTCAGCAAATTTTGCCTTTACACCCCCCCCCCCCAAACGTTTTTGCTTAAAACCGGCCTTGTATATGTGTATAAGTGTCATTCAAGATGGCAGACGGCAGGGCATCTCATCTGAAATTTGAAAGCTCATAACTTTTGAATCCCTTAATTAATTTCAATATGATTAATATATTTGTGATCGGCATCAAAAGTTGTACATATGTACCAAATTTCATCAAATTCTGTGATGGATGGTGCCATTTCGAAAAATTTTGGTTGATTTGACATGGAATGACCCAAAAGTAATAGCTGAATAATTTAAAACTAGTGAAAATAAAACAGAAAAAGAAGAAAACGTACTGCTGCTGGATAACTGGATATCCGGTTGAAAGTTTGGCAAGACATTCAGTATCCGGCTAAATTAATATCTACTGCATTACTATTGAAAACAGTGTCACTATTGTTTATAGTTCTTTTACAGAAGCACCCAAAAGAATTCCATACATTATGCTTTAATCAGTTGGAGCTTGTCAATAGGGGTCAGAAGGGTCTGGCCTCACCATCAATCAAACTCTCTTCCTATTATCAGAGCCTTATTATCGCATGGGCAAATCGGGACTTTGCCCAGGGCCCCCGGCTCGAAAGGGCCCCCAATATCAAATGTTGTTCTGAAATAGTCTTTTTTATATCAAAATTTTATGAAAAATAAAACAAATTTCATAGATAGGGGCCCCCAAATTCATCAATGCCCGGGGCCCCGGTTGGTCATAATCAGGCTCTGCCTATTATGTAGCTCAGTTCTCTTAAAAATTTACCTTTATTGAAAAAATCTATGCATTTTATACCATTTAAATACCATCCATTAAAAAAGCAAAAGATATATACATACATATACAGTAGAAGATCGATATACCGCAATTCTCCATAAACCGCATTAACACTGCGGATGTAAACAGAGAAAATCACAATTAAGAAATTTCTACAATCTGCTTTTTTTTTTTTTTAATTGCTTTCCTAGGGAATTAATTTTGAGACATTAGATAAATCCCACAACATGCCAAGCTTCAAATAAACAATTATTCTCCCATGCTTGCATTATGCATTATCAGCATAACAGCTGGCCCGCCGGGTCCAAGAGGAAGGAATGTTTACTTTAATAAACCACGAATCTCTCCCCTTTTCCCTCCACTACCGAACCACTCTTTTTCTCCCTCCTCTACCATTGACTTCCCAAACAGACGTTTATTTATTTAGTTATATTTCTCTTTGTAAATTGATTTGTTTATATTAAATCGTATGCGGTTACTTGGCTTCCTAAGTCATACGCATAGTATCGCCAAAAGTTTTTTTTTTTTTTTTTTTTATGTGTGTGCATGTGTGTGTGGGTGGGAGAATGCACATAGCATATTCTAAAGTAAAAATAGCCATGTTTCTTTAAGTTTGGCAAGAAGAAAGGTTTTAAAATGAATGGTTTTCTAAACAAAGTTGGGGGGGGGGTTGGCACACGCCCCCGCCCCCTGTCCGACGATATGCTTATGTCTCAATATTGACAGTAAAATACTTTTAAAAAGTCTATGAGAAGTAGGGGAGTTTTCTCAATGTAACACTATTTTAAAACTGAATTTTGGAACTGGATTTAAGCCATCTTTAGTTAAAATGAAAACTGCTGAACTAATGCATTGTGCACAAAATGGGAAGTACTCAGTTTGCAAACCTGCATGAAGAAAACATTTTGAATATTTGGTAATGGATGATAAGTCACAAACTGTTAATCATTTGACCAGTGCTGAAATAATTTCGTCTGTTTCAAAACAAGAGGAAAGCAATTCTGAAACAGAATCAAATGCTGGAGAGAAAGTTGAAAAACTTTCAGAATCTGAAGAAATTTCCATAAGAGATCAATATTTTAAATTCCTAGAAACACAAGACTGCGTAACCAAAGTAAAATTATTACCTGTTCAAAGGCTGCAAGAAAAGTTATTTGTTGAGAGATTGCAAATTCTAAAACAAATCAAAATTAATATATTGTTTAACAAATAAACTTTAATGCTTTTGGCAATTTCAATTTATTTATTTTTTCTGTAAATAAATAAATTCCATTTTTTTGTTTTTTAAAGTAGTATTTGTATTTAAAAAAAGTTTTAAGCATTATATTTATGTGTTCTAGCTATATTTTAATATGTTTACTAGGGAAGTTTAATGATATAAGTGAATGATCCATATAACGCAAAATTCTATATAATGCAAAACCTTGCGTTTCGAGGTTTGCATTATAAAGATCTTCTACTGTATATACCACGTGATTCAAAATAGATGTTAAGGCGATTATTTTTTAAACTGCATGTGATCAAAACACTTCCAATTAGAAAAGTTCATCAAATTAAGAGTAACTTTCAGATATGGCATTTTTTTTTACTGGTGGTTGTATACATATTAAAATACAAAATTTAATTATTATACGGTCCCTCCTTTCCTACCCATTATATTCAGAAGAAGCTCTTTGCCTAAGAAAATTAATAAAACAAATCTCGTGTCTCTAAGTGAAATAGTTAGAGAGAAAATTTATTTTGAGAATGATGACTTACACCACTTTACCTACTGTGTTGGCGTAAGTTTTCAGGCAAAAAAACCTTTATTTTAGGGGACCAACTATGAGTTGATAAAAGATAAATAAAGATCCCATTGTTGGGAAAAGTGATTAAATGCGTTCAAACGTGTGGAATTAACAGGCACAGCCACCTAAAATGATCGGTACTCCTTTATGAAATTAGCGATAATGTAGTCTTCTAGGGGGGTCATCCACTAATTACTTCACGCTTCTAGAGAAGGATTTTTAAAGTGTAAAAGAGAATGGCCAAATAATGGTGTAGGTTATTATGGTGTGGTAACTTTCACCAGAAACTGCCAAACATGCTTTAAAGGAAAATTCTAGCTAAATTAGGATTTGAGGAGTCAACTGTGTCTATCGAGTCACTATTAACATAAATTAATGTCAGTTGAAAAGTAACTACATTTTCTCACTTTAGGGCAGGGTTGGGCGGTATTTACCGTCTGATGGTATTTACCGGTTTTTACTACGGTTTTTACCGTCTTTGGAAAAACATGTTTTTACCAGGGTTTTTACCACCTTTGAGAAAAACTTATTAGTTTGACTATTTTTTGTCACTTTTTTGAAGATTTATCTCTCCACCAATGGCTGAGAGGTTCTGCTCTCGAAACTGGATGGTGGGAGGTGCCAGGTTCATACCCCGGTCCTGCCTGTTGATCTGGCTGTTTCTGTGTGTTTGGGTTTTTTTTTTTCAGAAACTGCGCATAAATACTGGCTAGGATCCTTTAGAAATAGGAAGGTATTCCCCTATAGGACTGGGACCCTAGAGCAGTCAATCGGCCTTAATCCACAAGCAAACAATGAAGATTTATCTGCTATTTTTTCATTTTCTCAGGGATAAAAGTTCAGGACATTTAATATCACTATTTCCATTTCCATATAATAATATTCACCTAATTCAGTGTCTGATTTGGTAAGTAAAAGAATGCTATATGAAAATAGTTCATTTTGAGGAATATAATAAACACAGAAAACTTTCATCCATATTTTCATCTTACTAGAATTTAAATTTATAGATAATGTACATTTATCATTATGAAACTTATTAAAACTATTATTATGAGAAGGCACATTACAATATTTATTACAATTATGTAATGCAGGCTAGTTAAATAATTTTTACTTAAAGGACTTGTAAATATACTTTTATTACACTGAACTTATCTTAACCATTTTAATGAAAACCAAATGCTTACAAATATTACTTATTACATAATGTAGTTTGCATCATCAGTATGACCTGATGATGATATATCCACATCAATTACATGAAAATACAGTTTTATAAATAGCATTAATATACAGTTTATGACTCGGGGAGTTTTTTGTATCATTAGGTTTTTACCGGTAAAAACCTAGTTTTTACCATGCCCTGGTAAAAACCAGTTTTTACCGGTAAAAAGCCAACCCTGCTTTAGGGACATCCCTTAGTGCTTGGCGACAAATGCCAAAATTTTCACATTGCAATATCTTACTAACTATTTCATTTAGAGACATGGGATTTGTTTTATTAATTTTCTTAGGCAAAGAGCAACATTCTTCTAAATATAAAGAGTAGGAAATGAGGGACCGTATAAAAATTAAATTTTGTATTTTAATATGTATACAACACCCAGTAAAAAAAATGCCATATCTAAAAGCTACTCTTAATTTGACGAACTTTTCTAATTGGAAGTATGTTTCGATCAATCATGGTTTAAAAAATAATCGCCTTAATATCTATTTTGAATCACCCAGTGTATTTGTTTTTTCATTATTTAAAGCATGCACTGGCTATGGGTGTGAGTACCCTTGAACTTAGGAGTCTCTCCCAGTGCCGGATTTAGAGGTGTGGGAGCCATGGGGCAACAAAAAAGGGGAGGCCGTTAATTATTTCTCAAGCACATTAATAATTTTTTGGACGACCAGTGTGACGAAGTGGGTTCACTGTTCAGGGTGTCTACCACTCTGGAAAATTGGAAAATGGGTCCTGAAAGTTTGTAAAAAAACGGGAAATTGGATAATGGGTCTGGAAAATTCTCCAAAAGAATAATTTTTTTTTTTGTGTACTTTTTACCCTTTCTCTCTAATTGTCAGACTGGAAACCGAAAGCAACTGCAATGCAAAAGCATCAAGTGATGTGTTTGTATAAGGAGGGAAAATGGGGGCTCATCAATCGTGACGGGAGGGTAAAAGACAAATTAGCTTACTTGGTAACTTATATCTTAGGACTGTATTTCCAAGAACAGTTAGTTAATTCTATCAGAAGTGCAACTACTTCTATTTCTCAATCAATAAAAGCTTAATCCTGTATACTTCAGTTAAAATTGATTTCAAGAAGTTGTACAAAATATGCAAATATAAAGAATAGGGGGGGGGCGTTGTCCAATTTACCAAAGTAAAATGCATTGGTCAGGAATTTTTTTCCCGTGACCTCCCAAAAATCAGGAAATTGATTTTCAGAAATTTGGTAGACAAGCTGCTGTTAACTTGTAGCCTAGAGGCCCAGGGTTCGATTCCCGTGGAGGTAGATTTTATTTACCCAAAAAATGTCTGGTGTTGCACTCTTAATGTAACTCTATATGGCTCTCAACAGATCATGTTGACTTCCAGTAGTATGCAAAATGTGTGCAAAGAAGCAGATGCTTTGCAACTGACTTCTGTGGGGATACAGGTTTGTGACGTTATTTTTTAAGTATTCTCCGTAACATTTTTTACACGTACTCCGTAAATTATACATTATATTTTTAAAATTTTTCGATGTGGATGAATTCATTTCTTGAGTGTACCTGTGTAATAGTGTGATGATTTACTTAGTGATTGTTTCTCGCAAATATACACACGATTTATCTGATCAAAGATTAATATTAACCATTTTGACAAAAATTCAAAACGTGCTTTAGAATGTTCAAAAGGAAAAATGAGTGGAAAAAGTGAGAGAACTGGTTTCCATTGTCAGAATTTAAAAGAAAAAAAATTATTTTGCACACCATTTGGAATGGGAGATTAGGAAATTTTCCATAAAAGTGGAGGGTGTGGCTCTCATGTGGAGGACCCGGGTCTGCAACCCCGGTTGCCTTCCCCTAAATCCAGCCCTGGTCTCTCCGTTTACCATTTTGTATATTTGGCATTTAGCACAAAACCCTTACTGACAGAGTACTAGCTTTGTTTCAAAACGACTTATTAGGTGCTGTCTGGAGTATCTTCAGGCCCTGGCATGGTAGTGTTCTGTACTGAAAGGCGAAATTTCATCAATGTGTAGTTATTTGTGAAATTTTCCACTCAGCAAGAAATAATTTTTATTATATTCTTAATATTCTTTGCAGCCCGATATTTTTATTTCTGTTTTCTTGATTTAGAAAATACAATGTGTAAATGTATTTTATACATTGATATTGATTTTAAAATAACGAGATCATTTCAAATTTATCAACGAGCAGCTATAAAGAACAAAGAAAAATTACATGTATGTAATTTTTCTTTTATTAATAAGAGAGAAAAGGCTTTTCCATTATTAATAAAGCAAACTTAAAATTAACATAATTAGAATACTAACATAATTAGGTAAATACAGTAAAAGTTAGTAATTCTGATAATCATTTGGGTTTAAAAAATTTTTAATATTTATACTGTGTGCATGGATAGGTTGCCCTGCATCCAATGTTTTTCCTGATTTGAACAAGCACTATTTTTTCTGGCCTCCAACAATGAAACAGGTCACAAGCTGCTGCTGGTTCTAATATATTGTACTCTGTGGTCATTAGAATGACCTTTACTTTTCCACTTATTAAAATTTTGTTCCCAACCACTTTCTTGTTTCAATCATCAAAATGATCTGTGTAAATTTTAGCTCAACGAGACAATAACATGGCAACCCTAACATAATCAGAACGGTGCTCAGAAGAACGAGAATAATAATACAATATCTATAATATGCTTTAAAGAAGGACTACACCTATAGAGCATAATGTATTGGAATTCTTTTGGATGCTCCTATAAAAGAACTGTAAATGTTAGAGACATTTTTAATGGGGAGCTTTATTTTGTAATCCTTAATAACATATACCAATTTTGTTTCATTTGAAATAGCCAATATCGCTTTAAAAAAAGCTTTTAAGAATGGCTGTGCATAAAGCATAATGTATTGAATTATTTTGGGTGCTCCTGTAAAAGATCTTTAAATCCTGCATACACCATTTTAAGTAGCATGCATAGTACAGTACATAGGAATAGCATATGAAGTTTGCAGTAATTGATATTATTTATGTCAGAGCATGGACAATCAGATTCTCAGACAAATAAAATCAAACAATTTCAGCCTTATTAGAAAGCTTCAAAAATAAGAATCATTAATAATATTTAAGGTATTACAATAATTTCATAACAAAAAATTAAGTTAATCCCAAAAATTAGGCAAAAAATTGAGTTTCAAACCCAAAATTAGGCAAGACTTTTTGCCACCACTATAGTTTGCAAGTAGCCAGACATAAATGTTTCGGACTACCATCCAACTAATCAAACTGAGCAATCCAAGCTCTGGAGCCAACCTGCAAATGAATGCTGGTCACCTACAATTAATCCGACATCAAGGTAGTTTAGGATTTACTTATTTTCTAAGTTCAATGGACAAGAGCTTTAATACTGTACAACTCAGGGGTGCACAGAAAATTCTCCTGGGGGATTTCTGCCCCCCCCCCCCCAGTGGCCTAGTGCATAGTTCTCTGAACTGGGAGACGGTAGGTGCCTGGCTTAAAACCAGGTCGCATCCACTGACCTAACTGTTTGAAGTGTTCTGTGGTTTCTACCAAAAGTTTGCATAAATATGGGCTAGGACCCCTTAGAAAGACCCCCACAGACGGCACCCCATCCATTGGCCTAGATCCCATGAGTGCATAATTGACTGTAATCCCACAACACAACTTGGAGGAAGTCCAGCCCATCTAAATGGTGACGTTAACCTAAATATAAGGATTTTATAAAATATTGAAAATTACATAATGATGAAAAAGCAGAGTTAATCTCTTTTGAGTGGGATCCAGACCCCTTGGACCTCTTCCTTCTGCACACCACTGGTGCAAATCATAATTCATTTTGTTCCTTAGATACTTCATTTCCATTTTGTAATATTACAGTAACAATTTAATGCCACCAAAATACCAGTGAATTTAATTACCAATAGATAAAAATAGAAACAGAAAAACCCTTTAATTACAAATTCGTATATCATAAGTACTATTTTCTGTTATCTAATTTAAATTGAAACTGTTATATGAAATAAAAATTGCTATATTTTGATGAATGATTAATGCAAATTATTAATATAAATATTGATCTCAAAATTTATCAATGAATATGGTTTATTTAACATACAATTAATTTAATAATTTTACAATTAAATTAATATTAATTTAATCATTTAATTACCAATTCATATAACTGCCAGTTAGAATGATGAATAATTTTTTACATTTTCAATGTAACAATTTTTAAGACTAGAACAATGGTGTACAGAAGAACTCAACAGCATAAGGGGACCTCGAATAGTAGGAGCCCCAATAGTCACTTGTTAAATTTATTTTATAAAATTCATGTCCATCTAAAAGAAGGAGGTGGAGCCAAAATAGCATACTTGCAAAGGTGCCTATTTGTACTCGACGCCACTGGACTAGAAACATTGTTTTCCTAGTAAATATTCAGACCATAAGCTTAAATCTAGCTTGACATTTCTTTGAATTTGACATATTAATACAAGCTTGACAGTTCAATGCAAGCTTGAGATTATAAAAAATATGAGTCAGCAAATATTTTCCTGCCAAATTTAAGTCATTTGAACTGTCAAGCTTGAATACAACTTGATTACTACTTGATTTGGAAAGCCACATCCACATAACAAATAATTTGTCGTCAGTCATAAATGTACTTGACCATAGAATAAAAAAAAAAAAGATTCTATATTTCCAAATATTGAAATTCTTCAAAATAAAATACAAATATACTACAAAATCAGGGGCGTAGCGTAGGGGGGGGGTCATAACCCCCCCCCCCCTCCCATGAAGAACTTCTGGCTATGCCCCTGTACAAAATTGATTTCAAAATCAGTTCTTTGTCTCGATTTTGGCCAATATTGCCCAACATGAGTGTTGCGAAATTGAAAGTTTTAAAACGTGTGATGATTTTAAGTTTATATTATGCTTATTTCCCTATTAGTAGAGTCTATAAATCACACATAACATTATTTTAATTTTGATTCATCCCATGGAAAAATAAAAGAAGCAGATCGGCATCGGCCAATACTGATCAATCTTGCCCAAAAATGTGACACCATAACAATCACTTCAAGCTTTAGTCATATCACCTCGAGTTAGATTGGCATACTGGTTAGGACGCTGGCTTCCCACTCCTTAGGTCCCGAGATCGATCCCAGTCACGGACGTTAGACGGAAACAGATAAAATAACTTGAGGTTCCAGCGTAGAGGGGAAAATGCGTGGGGGAAAAAATATATAGTTTGCTGACCGGCGCCCCATTTACTAAGAAATTTTTTTTTAAGTTTGAATTAAGCTTGCTATGGCACGCTTAATGCAAGTTGTGCAAATGTAAACTTGAACACTTGATTCAAACTTGCATTAAGCTTACATGCTTGAAATTTTCAAGCTTAATTCAAGTTTATTGAATTGATAAATCAAGCTTGCTGCAAGTTTGAT
The DNA here is from genome assembly GCA_038373885.1 of Cheiracanthium punctorium. Taxonomy (NCBI): domain Eukaryota; kingdom Metazoa; phylum Arthropoda; class Arachnida; order Araneae; family Cheiracanthiidae; genus Cheiracanthium; species Cheiracanthium punctorium. The sequence goes on from JAWZYV010011946.1 coordinate 76,565, forward strand.
GCAAATTTGCTGTGCTGTCTGGGTAACATATTTTAATTCCTATAAGCAAAACTTATCAAGAGAAATATTCACAACCTTAATGCATGGTTCTAAATTTGAAAAGAACCCCTTAAAAGCATGTAAAAAAGATTTAGCAATATCTCCTGAAGTTATTATAAATTATTCATGAAAGTGTGGTACATAAAGTAAGTTGAAGTTATTTTTTTCATTCAATAATAGAAAAAGGAAATTGCCATTTAAAAAAAAAGTTGATACAGAATTAAACATGAAGACAAGTCCCTTAGAAAAATTTTATACATAGCAAATGAAAATACACATTGTATGCAAATGAGTGATATATGCAACTTTTCTACATGACTAGGGACAGATGAATAAAAGGGTGAGCAGGCCTCTTTCCAAACCTTTTCTTTTTTCTCCAGCTCAACAAATATAACAAAAAGAAGAAATATTATTTTGTCAGTTTAAAAAGGACTATCTTAAAAATTTATTATATTTCAATTTTTATACATTTTTTAAATTCCTGTTAGATGGTCATGTATATATCAATGATAGTATGATTTGATAATACTACTCTGTTTTTTTACTCTTAATTATGCAGTGGATATGCCATCATTCCGTGACAAGCTACATCTCGACAACTGAAGATTGAGCAAGGGAGTACCTTTTATCTGGTCAGATGCCTTCATCTACCAAGCTCCATTCCTGAGTTCAAAACTTGCACTCGCAAGGCATTCCCTTCATTTATGACTCAGACAAATGAACACACTAGGGCTCAAAAATAAGATTTTTTAGCTGGCAGCAGAAAATGCTGTAAGCTTTCATAAACTGGCAGCAAAAGGTATTTTGCTCACAGCAGACTCTTAAATTTTCATAATAACGGTAAACTGCAGTTGCAGTTTATTCCACTTCACTTTTTCTTGTAAGCATTTTGCACTTTCATATGTAACCTAAAATATATCTGAGATAGAAAGAAACACTCAAGTAACAAAGTTTTAAATACTCTCAGCTTAACTTATCAAGAGACAGGGTTGTTATGATTTTGCCCGACCCGAAAAAACCCAGGTGGGTTTTTTCGAAAAAGACCACTTGATAAAACCCGGCTGGGTTTTTTCAAAATTTCAACTTCACTTATGTAGATAATACATCTCTTAATATCGGTACATCACTTGTAAAGTTTATAAACAGCTCCCTATCTCCCCCTACGCCACCACTAACTAAGGGGGAAAAAATTAGACTTCACATAGGCATAAAAACTTTCTAGAGAAAATTTTTATGTCTATCTGTATTAAAATAAGGATTTTTTAACCATAAAAAATCATTAGTTTAAAAAGTTCTAATTAAGCACTAGTATATCACTTAAAATTATTACTAATAGTCAATTTATCTAAGAGCAAACCATGATTGGGGTTGTTTTGTTATTGATTTATACATTTTTTCATGTATGATTAATATAATTGTAATTAGTTATTACTATTAATTTAACCATGTTTTATTTATAATTGATTTTTGTAATCAATTAGTTGCTTTAAGTTGCATTTAGTAATAAGCAAAATTTTTTTTAAATATTATGAAACCCCATCCCTTCCTCTGAAAAACCCTGAAAAAAAAACCAGGATTTTAACAACCCTTGCAAGAGAAATGCTGATCATCACACTTTTTTGACTAACCTCACAACATTTGACTTGACTTATCTCGAGCCTGGGAACACACACATATTCCTTGCCTTTAGCAGCAGATAGTACCGGTGACCCCATCCATCTTTCACTCATTCAAAGTCTGCAGTGCACAGCAGCAAAACCCTCAACATGTGGCACTCAACACAAAAGTTTACAACCAGTAGAACTAAATTCAAAATCAGAATGAACAGCAACAAAGTCCATAACGTGCAGCAAATCATTCATCAGCTTCCAGCTGACTCTAGAAAGGGGGGAGTAGTATGGCAGTGTGTAACTGTATGGAAGTGTATGAACTGTGTGGGATGTCAGTATCCCACACAGTTCCATAATCACTTCAGGTGATGTTAATTTGAGTTTAGATCACCTGGGACAAATCATAAGGGTTTGTCTGGCACTGCAGAAATTCTACTGGGCAGTTGAAGACCAGGTAGTATAAATCTAACGTAATTTGCAACTTAATTTATATATATTATGGGTATGCAAATAAAGGGTTGCAAGATGCAACCAAAAAATCTGTGTGTGTGACTAAAAATTATGCTTGTTTCTGTAATTTTGAAAGGCAAGAAATGTTCGGTGCCACTAAATATTTGGATTCTATTTTCACCCCTGATATATTAGGATTTTTTCCTCAGTTTCAAAATAACATGGTATATCCCTTACTGAATATGCATAACATACTAAATATGCAGTGACATACTAAATATGCATAAACAAATATGCTTGTTGTTTGTTAAGATACTTAGCAAACAAGATTTTGTTTGTTAAACATAAGCTAAACTCTGGCACAACCCATGTGGGGCCAAGGCTTGTATTGTCTATCCACACCTTTGCAACCATGGGCTTTGGGGTGCAGAAGCATATGCCCCAGCCAAGTTGTCATCCTGACATGGAGCCTTCAATGTTTAGTAACCAAACAAGATTGGTCTTCATTTTGTGAACCTGTGGTATGACAGCACAATGTGCTACCATTACATCGCTAGGTTTTACTCTATAAGTATTTCTTGTAAAAATTATTTTTACATAAATTTAAGAAATAAACGGTTGTGAAATTTACATTTTGATATTTTAAATTGAATTTTATACTAAGAAACACATGTCCATCATGGTTTTTTATTTATTATTATTATTTTTTTTTTTTTTCAGAAAACTTATTTACACGATATTGTGCAGAACATATATACAGACAGTAAAAAAAAAAAAAAAAAATCCAGCGTGTACAAAACAAAATCATTTGGTTGTAATAAATAAAATATTTCAGACTAAGCCATCTCCACCTTTAAAAAAAAAATACTTGCAATTAAATTCCATTATACTGCTAAACTTTTCATTGTAACAGATACTGGGAGGTTTTAGACATTTACCTTGACCCCTCTCATTCCAATATAAGCACCTATGTCCTTGTCTTAAAAGCACATTTATTCAAAAGAAAGATGGCCTTAACAGAAAAATATTTTGATCCCAAGTAGTTCTATTCATCATAATTTTTATTACATACAATAAAATTCACCATATTATTTTTTTATAATGATATAGAGACAATTAAAATATTTGGAAAGGGTTTAAACCTTCAGATAACCTCCACCTCACCCCTTGCTTATGGTAACTAAGTCTTTAGCAGGCAATTTTAGTTTGCCACCAAGAAAAATTAGATTTACCTCTGAATATAATGTGAAGATTATTCTTTTTATATTCTCAGAACACTAAAAATATTGTTTATACTTATGTTATTAATATATTTAACAAAAACTCGTGCTGTATTTTTTAAATGTTGAAACAAAAACTATTAGTAATTAGGATTTACAATGGCTCTCATGCGCGTCAGAGTCGTTTCTAGGGTCATGACCACACCTATTAAAATTTCAATTTTGTACCTATGGAGTTTGGGTGTACCCCATATCTTGACGACTAAATTTACATAAACTTATGCCCAGAGCTTAAGTGAAGCAGCTAGAGCTGCATATATAGCATATGGGAAAAGCACTTATCAACAACAATTTATTAAAGAATAACACTGAGAAAGATGCAAAACAAATCAATTCGATGATGAACGAGTGAGTAAGTGCAGAAAGATGCATGCCGCCTTTTTATATATTTTTCTGCAGTTACAGGCATGTTTACGGTTAAGAGCCAATAGCTGTTATAAAGTCACAGTTCTATAGTGTTTATGAATCAGTTCCATAATACAGTCGAGTGCCAAAAATCCGCCGACCTAAAATCCGCTAACGTCCAAAATCCGCACACCTTCTCTGATGTAAATAATGAAATTTGCAGTCATCCACTAGTGATGAAATTGTTGAAAAGTGTCTTCAATCTAGATAAATATGACTCTAATGATGATGAAAACTTATAATAATAAATAATTATATGATAATAAAATCCATTTAATAAAAGTTTAGGAGAAGAATACCTTAAATTTTTAGGACAGCAAAGCCTGGTAACAAAACAAGAATTAATGATAATTTACCATTTGCAAAAATAAATAAATAAGAGAAGAAAGAAAGAAACTAAAGTAGAAAAAAATAATACTTTACAACAAATCACCATAGAACATGCTTTCAAAATTAGAAAAAGGAAATTTTGAAACCATTTGCTTTGCTATTCTTCGGCTAATTTTTTCTTTTTTCTCCTATGCTTTTGTATTTAATGGAAAAATATAAGTGAAATACTTTTGACTGTGTTTTTATTTCATTGTAATTGTATTCAACTTTTTTAAAATCAGAAATGCAATGATTTATCTTTATGTCCCGAAATCCGCCGTAGCCATAGTCCCAAGCCAGGGCCGGCCTAAGGGGGTGCGAATGTAGGCAATCACCTAAGGCCCCGCGCTTAAAGAGGCCCCTCTCCTGGGCCATTTTTTTGCTATCACATTAGACTGAGCTTTGTAGATGGTTACGATATATGCCGAAAAAAGCCGAGAAATAAACCTAATATGTACTAGCAGTGATAGTTGTAACTTGCATAAGACATGATAGAAAAGAGGCCCCGCGCTTGCGCTTCGCCTGGGGCCCCGCACGCCACTCGGGCCAGCCCTGCCCAAGCTGTGCGGATTTCTGGCTCTCTACTGTACTTATAAAATCACAATTGTGGCATGGAAGTCCGTCACAATATTCCCATACAGGTTATAATCGTACTACTCTACCTGAATGAGTTGTTTTGTTTGGAGGGAGGGTTGGTGTATTGCTAGTCAGTTTATCTGTGCCAGTTGGAGATTAACTATCACGTTCCACTGGTGGTGCTGTGCAGGGGTTCGAGTCTTCCTGCACACTGAAGGCTGGTTTCAACCAGCCAATACCGATCAGGGATTCCCTTACGTTAATCAGGAGGGTGAAGTGGAGAGCCGAGAATCTTATTCGGGACGAGAACAAGAGGGATTCGAACCGTCTTCCTTGGTCCGTTGTCAAACCAAGGGACTCTGAATCTGGCTATCCAGTGTGTCACGAGAATGCGAGCGGCAGTTCCAGTTGTGATGTCTTAGACTGGAATTGCCTCTGGCCAGTGAGAGAACCTGTCAATGAATGTGATGAGCTAAGAATAACCCTCAGATGGAGGCAGGGGACCCACGATGTCCTAATGCTCTCACAATGCTGCGTGTAGTGGTCTGAAGGTGCCCAAGCCAAAGAGATTTTAACAGTGCTTCCTCAACTGCCTGTCCTGCAAGAGAGCAGATGCATGCAAGTAAGTGGGATGGGCATGAATCACCAAGCTCTACACCCTGCACCAAAGTGCGTATTTTAGACTCCTCACTTTCAGAGTGAGATTATATAAGGCATTGTTTCAGGGTTTCATACGGCTTATCAGCAGGAGGGTTGACAATAATATCGCTAACAGATGTTAGAATATTGGCATCAACAGCTGCTACCAGGTGGTTGAATTTGGTTGCTTCGCATGTGATTTTGGAGAGAGCAAATTGCACCTCTAACCGGATAAACCACAGTGCTGAGTTAGTTTTCCAAAAGGGGGGGTGGCTTAATCCCAACATGCGCTATGTGGCTGCTGCTGGCCTCTTGTTCATTTTCTACCACGTTTAAAATATATACACAGAAAAATAATACAATAAAAGTAAACACAGAAAAATAATGCAATAAAAAGCAAATAAACAATGTAATGTGAAGAAATATGAGATTGGAAATTGCAAATATGAAATGCATACTTAATTTATGGGTGAAAATAGAGCACCCATGACAGAGATATTGTCGTGACACGTACGGGAATTAAAAAAAAAATTTTGGTAAAAATATGTCCTGACGATACATAGGTGGAAAAAAAAACACTTGCCGGCTCTGCGTAGTAAGAGAAACATGCTGAGACATCACGGTGGTACACTCGCTGTTGTCAATGACATAACTGCACATTACACATACATGTGTGAATGTAACACTTCAAAAAATCGCAGAAATAATTGTAGCTGCCACATCACTGGGGACCGCACGAACAATGTCTTAACAGTAGTCGTCGAACTTACCAGAAGGTATGAGGATGGAGACAGATCTTTTTTATGCTGTAGTCGTATGCTCCAGTTCACTTGAACTCACCATTTATTGAGTTAGGATGTACCCCATATCTCGACAACTAAATTTACCTAAAACTTATGCCCAGAGCTTAAGCGAAGCAGCTAGAGCTGCATATCTAGCAGATGGAAAAAGCACTAACTACATTAGCAACAATTAATTAACGAATAACACTGAGGAAGATACAAAACAAATCAATTGAATAATGAGTGAGTAAGTGCAGAAAGATGCACGCCGCCTTTTTATATCTTTTTCTGTGGTTACAGGCATGATTATGGTTAAGAGTCAATAGCTGTTATAAAATGTTTATGAATCACAATTCCATAATGGTTATAAAATCACAGTTGTGGGAATCCAGCTGGGCCAAAAGGTACCCATTCAATTGCCGGGTGTTGTATGTGCAGAGGTGATCTCTTGACGCCACATTACTCCCTCCTCTAGAGAGTCAGTCTGAGGCTGACGAACAATGTTGTAAGCATTATGGAACGCTGCCACTCGTTGTGGACTTTGTGAGGTCGCTGCTGCTCGTTGTGGACTTTGTGAGGTCGCTGCTGCTCGTTGTGGACTTTGTGAGGTCGCTGCTGCTCGTTGTGGACTTTGTGAGGTCGCTGCTGCTCGTTGTGGACTTTGTGAAGTCACTTATACTCGTTGTGGACTTTGTGAAGTCACTTATACTCGTTGTGGACTTTGTGAAGTCACTTATACTGGTTGTGAAGTCCCTGACACTTGTTGTGGACTTCGTGAAGTCTCTGACACTCGTTGTGGACTTTGTGAAGTCTCTGACACTCGTTGTGGACTTTGTGAAGTCTCTGACACTCGTTGTGGACTTTGGTGAGGTTGCTGCCACTCGTTGTGGACTTTGAAAGAGCCGAGTGAGAGATGGAAGAGGCCGGTGCTGGTGCCATCTGTTACTATTGGCAAGAAGGAAAATGCGTGTTCATAGTCTGGGTCATCAATGTAGAGAGAGCTTGTGGAGAGAGCTGGGTTTGAATCCGAGGAATCTGAGTGGCGGAATGAGGTGCAATCGAGCTTGGCCAAAAGGTATCCATTCGACCGGCCTTCAATTGCCGGGTGTTGTGTGCGCAGAGGAGATCTCTTGCCACCAAAGGTTGAAACCCTACAGACTCGTTTTCAGGAAAGCTATATTAAAAGGAGATCATTTTATTTTGCCTAGATCATAGCCATAAGCGTAGCACGACCGATATTTTTCTCGAGGGGGGGGGTGGATTTTCAAAATGGAAAAGAGAAGTTTCTTGTAAATTTGAAAACTCATAATTTTGAAATAAAGTTTTGGGGGCACTTGCCCACTGATGTTACACCTATCAGCATCATGTCTAGGGGCGTGTTCGAGAATTCATCGGTTGTGCACCGGTAACACCGGTGCACGACCAGAGCATTCGAAAAGGCGGAGCGTTGGGCGGAGCTCTGGAATTAACCGCGTTCGAAAACGTTTCGGTCATGTAGCGGTTGTCTGCTCAGCGTGACCAGAGCGCAACCAGAATGACCCTGCTAGCGAGGTGGGTTATTCCGGTTATTAGCGTAGTGTTGCCAATGTTTATTTCTGTTTTCTTGGCTTGGAATTGGATGTGGTGAAGATGTCCGAAACCGGTTGACAACCGTGACGTCACTTAACCAAAGAATGACCGCAACCGGTAGCACCGGTGCATAACCAACCGGTGAATTCTCGAACGGGCCCTAGGTGTGTGGCTACCAGGGGTTGCCTGTTGCAGACTTTGTGTTCTCTTCCTAGTAAATAAAGTCTTGGGTGTGTGGCAGCAAGAGATCACCTCTGCGCACACAGCACCCGGCAATTGAAAGCTGGTCGACTGGGTACCTCTTGACCGAACTGGATAACGCTTCATTCCATCACCAATTGACCTCGGGTTTGAACCCAGCTCTCACCACACGCTCTTCAAACCTATCACCCCACTCGAATGTTTTTTCTCGCTACGGCCCTGACTGAAATTAAAATTTAAATACATTAGTAATAGAAGATAAATTAGCATGAAAATCTTGACCATAAAGGAAAGCAGATCATAAACAGAATAGATTCCATCACCCATTTAGAACATATGTCATAATTATTTCCTTAAGATAACATTTTAATGTTTATTCTCTACGAAATCATAACCTAATTCATACAATCCCGTTATATCATTTAGCGGCACAGTTCCCCAGTCATGCTTTATTTAACAATGAAAAATTAGAAAATTGAATCTCTCTAGATAGTAATTTGTAGCAACATATCAACTTTAAAACGACATACGTAAAGTATCACCAGTTTGTTGTATGGTAGCTGAGAGAATAGATAAATCATTGCCGTAACTGGGTAGGAGAGGAGTGAGGGATTGTTAAACATCCAATAGAAAAATTTTAGCCCCTCTTACGTTCAAGAAATTTTATTTTTCCTGCTAAAAGTTTGAAATTAAAACTTTTGGAAATACTTTATAGCTATCTTAGAGATTTCCTGAACCCCTTTCCAGTTACGTCATAGAAACGCATTTTATAAAAAACAAAAATTATTTTTGTCGTGAAATAAATAATATTGGAATGTCTTACCGTTTACCGGACTTTATATTTTCCATCATTAGTTTTACTTTATTGTAATTTCACTTAATTATTATTAATTATTATTTCATGAATTTGTAAACAATCATAGTTTATTAAAGAAATAAACAAAATCGGACTACTATTTCCGGATTGTCCAATCGAAAAGTAATCATTACAATTCAATTCTTATTTGAATCCCCGCTCTTTGTATTTTAATTAAAGCGGATTATAAACAATGCATTGCGTAAGAATGTGAATTACCGGTGTGAATGACGTAAGAATTAAATCATTTTTAAAGAAGTGAGCCATAGTTAAAGCTTAATCTCCAGATGTTTTCCCAAGATTTGTCTAATGTCTGAGAAACAGTAAACATCTGTTGAAATTGCTCTATATAAGGTAAAAATGATCCAAAAGATTTTTTTTTTTTTAGTCCTAACCAGTCACGAATTAAAATTTTTGTGAAATATGAAAAACTATTGATATCTAAAAGTTTTTTTCGCTATTAAGCAAGCGCAGAATAGCATCTCTTTCAAAATAGTATCCGAGTGTCAGGAAATTTTCCAATAACGTGTAATAATCAGAAATAACGTGTTGCAGTGGCGTACGCAAGGGAGGGGAGATAGTCACCCCCAACCCACTCCTTGTCGAAAAATTTTTAGCATAAAGTCCATATATCTAATTTTTCACACAAAAGAATATGCCTTTTAGCATAAAGATTATATCCATAGCATCCCCCTCTGGAAGGAAGTCTGTACGCCACTGATGTAGCTCGTTATAAAAAATGCATCATTCTACATGTATGAACTTCCTAGCTTTCTATTATATTGCGTGTGAAACCATACCGGATGCATGGATTATAAAGCACATTCCATCACAATCTTATTTGAGAATATAGTGAAATAAAGCAGTGCTTGAGTAGAGGGCAATTTTCCTATGTCAATTTAATTAAAACACGTAATTTGCAGGAAACTTACTGACCTACGTTATACTGTACCGGCAGAAGAAAAGTAAACTTTTCAATGGGGGCTGTAATAATATTGACAGTTAAGTCGTGCTCAAAAAACCATATAACATGTTTTAATGAAAATGCGGATGTGGATAATGATTATACTACTATTTTGGAATGCTAGGAGGTTTTTTGGTATATTCAGGGTTAAAAAGATGCTCTAATTTTGACTTGATATAGATGAGCAAAAACTGGTGTGGCGGATGGATTTTTTTTAGATGGCCCAGTTAAAAGAAAGACAAAATAGTGCTTTAACGAAACTTTTAAGTTCACAGCTAAAGTTTGCCAAGTTTCCCGGACTTTTTCTGTTGACGTGAAACTTCCTTCTATTCCAGGAGTTCCCAGCATTCTAAACTAATAGTACGATCACTATCCGCACCCGCATTTTCATAAAAGCACGCACTAATTTTTTTTTTGGCGCACTATATAACTGTCAACAGTATTACTGCCCTATTAAAATGTCAACTTTTTTTTTTTCTGACACTGTATGTTGAGGGATTCAGTTGTTGTTGTATGTGATTATGGCAACGCTACACTAGGGCGATCTGCCAAGGAGGGGGTGCCTTGGTTGGAAACTTTTTAAGGGGTTCTAACGCGTATTCACGTTATATCTGGAGAAAACCTACCAAAACTCCAGACCGTTAGATCGACAGCCGCGCGATGGGACCCAAACCCGGGACCTTTACACTTCGGCCATCTACTATTTTCAGTGGCATAATCACTGTGCCATGGTGAGGCCTTGAGGGATTCAGATGTACACCCTGCCAATAAAGTACTGGAGTAAAAGTCTAACTTCCTTCGTTGATTTCGGATATTAAAAAATATTTATAAGAAAATATTAATTGGGTTATATATATATATATATATATATATATATATATATATATATATATATATATATATAGTCCAAACTATTCAAGATAATAATACGAAATTCGGCAGGTATGCGAGTTTCTTAGCGTAGGTGCTAGATTGGAAAGAATTTTCCAAAATTAGCAACTTATGGGGGGGATAGGGGGCCAAAACATCCTTTTCACATATCCTGCGTGATCTCAAAGAAGGAAAGAGATATCCATGAAATTCTTGCTGTAAAATACAGCCCTCGCGAATGGCTAAAAATAGATTTCAGAATATTTCGAATAGGATTCTTCGTGGAGGGTAGACGTGAAAAAAACGGGCTGGGTGTCCATTTTTTTTAAAGAAAAAAAAAGCATTATTTATAAAATTATCCCTTTAAAATTTAACAAATGCGTGTCCTATGCCTAGGCACAGCTTGTTTGTAAATCCATACTTGTTGAAAATTTATTTGTTTGAGTTCTATGTAAGAAAACGACATTACTTTCCCAACAACCCAATATATAGCTATGATTTTTCCGATTTCTACCGAGCTGTGCACTTTTCAAAGACTAATTGTTTATTTGCAAAGATAAAATAGGAAATGTTACTCGAATACTTATTTTGAGAGGGTGTACATCAGGGTGCCCAAATTCCGCCATTTTAATGCAGCTGGTTAATTTTTAAGAATCAAATAAAAACAGAACTACTGCAATACAGTATCCTATTTTAAATTTTTTTCTTGAAGAAATAGTTTATGTTTTCATTGCAACAACATTCAACAGTCATAGTCATAGTGCCCTTAGTATCTAAATATTTGATTTTCAATATTCAAAGCGTCCTCAAAAATTGAGGACATTCGATCACCATAGTGTACATAGACTAAATATATATTAGAAATCAACATGAGAAATTTGTGTTGCGCTAATATTTTCTTGGTGGGTACTTAAATAGTTAACTGTTTTCCGACTTCGTTGCAAAAATTCGTAGTGACCCAGCTTTAGCTCACCGTGGGGCAAGAGCGCCGCAGAGACCCATGTCGGGAAGTAACGATAAGCACAGACAGGGAATGTCTACTCAGGGACTGATTTCCGGCAGGGCCTTCCAGGCAAGCGTCCGGGCCCGCAGCAAAAAAGGGGGCCCTAAATTATCCTTTAAAAAATAGCACATTTTGATTTTAATTTAAAGCAAGGCACTCTGGACGACTTAATATTTTGCGCAATTTTTTGTTTGTTTGTTTTGTTTTGTATTAAGGTTATGTTGCATTAAAAGAATGTTATTCATAACTTTTTTGATATAGACATTCATAGTGATTATATCTAGCTATATTTTTTAAAATTCTATATTATTTTTAGTTTTTATAAAGTAAGGAAAATTACATCCTTTCATGCTATTTTAAACAAAACAACAAGTTCTGCAGTTTTTTTTTCAAACCCCTGTCTGCTACACAATAAAAAAATAAATTCTCCAATAAAAACATTAGTAAAATAAACACAAAAATACTGAGACATTTACTTCAAAAATACGGAATGAAATTAAGAACTGGAAATCTATATAAATAAAATTGGACTTTTGTCTGTACATTTCTTGGAATTCAAAAATTTTGCGATTTCTATCCGTTTCAAGCAACTGGGAATCCGGTGCGACCCTCAAAAAGAAGTTCTGTCTGTCATTTTGTCCGTGACGTTTTTTTTTTGTTCAAGCATCACGTAAAAACGACAGAAGCTATTTATATGAAATTTGGTGTCATGAAAAGTGGTCACACAACTTTAAACATAGGCGTCGAATTTTTTAAAAATCTTGATTGGATTTTGAGATTTTGCGAAAATCCTTTCAAACTGCGTAACTTTGTGTTCGAACATCACGTATAAACGACTGAAGCAATTGAAATGAAGTTTGGTACCATGATTGGTGGTCACTCAACTTAAAACATAGGCGCCGATTAAAAAAAAAAAAAATCTCGATTAGATTTTGAGTTTTTGCGAAAATCGTTTTAAACTGCGTAAATTCGTGTTCGAGCATCAGGTAAAAACGACTGAAGCGATTGAAATGGAATTTGGTATCATGATTGGTGGTCACTCAACTTAAAACATAGGCGTCAAATTTTTAAAAAATCTTGATTAGATTTTCAGATTTTTGCGAAAATCGTTTCAAACTGCGTAAATTTGTGTTCGCTCGTCACGTAATAACTGCAAAGGTGAAAAAATGATATTTGGTGAAATGAATGATAGGTGGTCATTCACCTTAAACTATAAGCATCTAATTAAAAAAAATCGATCAGATTTCGAGATTTTGCAAAAATCGTTTAAAAGAGTGAATCTTTGTTCACGCATTACGTAAAAACGACTAAAGCGAATGATATGAAATTTGGTCACATGATAGATGGTTGCTCAACATAAACTATAGATGTCCAATTTTTTAAACATTTTTATTAGATTTTGAGAGATTGTGAAAATTCTCTCAAAATGCGTTTATATTTCTTCAAGCATCACGTAATAACGACTAATACGAATGATACGAAATTTGGTGATACGATAGGTAGTTGCTAATCTTAATTTATAGGCGTTGAATTTTTAAAATATTTTGATTACATTTTGAGATTGTGAAAATCGTTTTAAAATGCTGAAATTTTGTTCCAGCATCACGAAATAAATACTGCAGGGAATGAAACGAAATTTGGTGACATGATAGTTTGTCACTCAACTTAAATTCTAGGCTTCCAATTTTTCAAAAATATTGATTAGATTTTGAGATTTTGCGAAAATTATTTCAATATGCGTAAATATTTGTTCGCGCATCACATAATTACGACTAAAGCGAATGAAATGATATTACTTAGTTACTCTCTAACCTGTAATATTTTAACGATACATAAAAATTATAACTTCGCTTTCTTTACTTTGGCAACATACTACATCCATTCTGTGTACATGCTGACAAAAGTTCTTGCTTTTTGGAAATTTGCATTCAGTACTAACCCGTCAACGACGGGTACTTCAGCTAGTTAAATAATATAATTAAAATATGGTAATTGCAGAACTATTCCATTTCACTTTGCATCTTGATTAAATAATCAGATTTATGCTTTTATAACATGCCTTTTTGTATGGTGTGATATGAAAGTTGCTTTTTAGGGTACAAAGAAGCTTTCGTGAGGAAGGGGCGGGAGCACTGTACACTCTAAAAAATAACCGTAAATTCACTGGATACTTTCCTGGAAATTTTACGGAAACTTTCCGTATTATTAGATTCCAGGACTTTTTCCGTATATCAAGAATTTGGCCCTTACTGGCGGAAAAGCCCATCCGGTTTTCCGAGAAAGCTCTGGGGGGTCTAAAGACTTCGGAACAATTCAGGGCTATAGAATTACAAGGGCTGGGTCATCCGTTTGAGGGATAGCTTGCCGCTTTGAAGCAACTGACCACCCCACGAAGGATGCTCGTGACGTCACCTGGTTCCCTCCGGATGGGAGATAAGAGAAAAAGAACTTTCTACTGCATTTACAAAACGCGTCTTTTCTTTTTTGCGTATTATTGATTCACCAATAATTAATTTCTTAATTTTACCAGCATTAAATGCACTTTTAGAAATGCCATCTTGTGCTGTTGCGACTTGTAATATGTATCGTAATACAGAAAAGATAGTTTTATTTCATCGGTTTCCACAAAACTTGGAATTGCAAAATGAATGGGTCCGCAGATGTAAAAGAAAAGGCAAGGTTAACCCCAAAAATGCTCGAATGCGCAGCGAACACTTCGAAAAAAGCCATTATATTGATGACTTACAAAACAAACTTTTAGGTTTGCCTATAAGAAAAATATTAAAAGATACTGCTATTCCTACTGTTAATTTACCTTCTTTTAAATTGGAAGAAAAAACAACTTCTAAATCAGAAAGGCAAAAAAAGAGGAACGTTTTGGAAGATGCTTTCAGTAAACTAAGTAATTTAAGTCCTAAGAAAATACGATCAGAAGATACAATAAATGAAGGTGATGTAAACTTGAATGAAGTTCAACGACAGACAGTTGTAAAAACTGTGATGCACTGGAAGAATAACTCAGCAGTTTAAAAATTGAGTTAGAGAGTGCAAGAAGGAAAATCGTTGTTCATTTAAAATCATGGCACAGAAATTAAAAAGATCCCTTCTGTATAAAAAAAATAAAACATCTGAAATTGGAAAATTAAAAAGGAAAGTATGCATCCTGGATAAAGAGAGCAGAAAATTAAGGAATCTAAACGATATCTTTTTATTTTATTAAAATATTATAGAAAGTACTTATATAAATTGTTTGGCACCCTTAAAAATTAGTTAATAATGTAAAACAATAAAATTAACTATTTCACATTAAATCTTTTTAAAAATATCAGCTTTAAGCATTATTGAAATCGATTTTACAGGGGAAAAAAAAGTTTGGTTTTAGTGTTTTTATCGGCAATCTTCAATTGGTCTTCCGTTTCAAAAAAATTATCATCTTCAACGCTTTTAATAAGACGGTGAAAAGTTTCTAGTCCTATTACAGCAACCGAAAAACTAAGAATTTCTGCAACCTCTTATTAAGTTTAGCCCATTTCTTAATTTTCCGTAAGCTCATGAATTTCATGCACTGTTAGCATTTCACTGGCCAATGCCATAGTTTTTCAGTCCTAAAAATTGATTTTTCAAACAATAATAAGAAAGGGAAAAAAATTAAAACAAAACAAAAAACGTAAGTCACATGTAAACACGCTCTGAATGTAAACTTAGAAGTGAAAAAAAAAACTTTTTAAGCAGGAAAGTGTTTGGAACGAAACTTTTTAAACGGGTTGTTTTAACATTGTAAGAACAGAAAAAAATTGGGAACCGCAAATAAGAACTTTTTAAGCGGGAATTTTTTTAAATGGGTTTTACTGTATATTTTTTAACATTTAATATCAGATAAATCTTATTTTCAATTTCCCTCCATGTTTATTTTTTGTATGGTTGTGCTTCTGTTCTTAAGAACGGGTACATTTTGAAGTTTACTGTAAATTGTTTTATTATCTATGTGTACATTCTCTTAAGAAACGTATTTAAGTTCAAGCCAAACTGCCTATCTTTTTCTGGTAGGTATTAAGACACACACACACACACACACACACACACACATATATATATATATATAAAGAAAATTGGTGTATCATGTTTTATTTCGAATGATTATTTTCTTTCTTTTTTTTTTTTTTTTTTAGAAAACAATCCTGTATTCATTACTTTATCTCAAAACAGAAAATCTGACTTCTACTACTTCAATATATTTTTGAGAGCCTATGTATATTATATATTACTAATAGACAGGGATTCACAGAAGCAACTGTTTTAATTTTTCCTAAAAATATATCACCCTAAATCTTCAATGCCATAGATAACATTTTAAGTAAGAAAAATCTAATAAAAGTCACTGAGAAAACATTATCTCCACGACTTCTCCTTCGCACGCGGGAACCATACTACGTCATCAGTTATTCCCCCCTGTCTTCACTTCTCGCAGACGATTGACCCAGCCCAGGGGCCCAACCACCAACTCACCGGAATGAGATTCCGATCGGAATTTGGACCGAGTGACGTCACGATTCCGGTGAAAGTCTATTTGGCTTACCACGAGCTCTTGATTCCGGCCGGAAAGCAATTACGAAGCGGAATAAAAGGTCCTAAAATTCCACCCGGCCGAAAGCATGTGAAATCTATATTCCGTACCGGAATCTTTCTCTCGTCGCTCAATATGGCGCTGGTTCCAGCTGTTACCAGTAGCGGATCCAGGGGAGGGGCTAGGGGGCTTCAGCCCCCCCCCCAAAAGATTGCTCAAGGGTAACATTCTGCTTTATTATACACTTTAAATAGCTAAAATGATCATATTTTATTACTTAGCCCCTCCCAAAAGCCTAATACATTGGTTTAGACTAAAATTTTGATTTATAGTACATTTTAATTGGGTAAAATAAATTTTTAAAAAAATTTAGCCCCTCCCAAAAAAAATTTCTGGATCCGCCACTGGCTGTTACATTAGCATTTTTGGGAGATGAGGATTGTCTTCGAAATCGAAGAGTAATTGTAAGCATTTTCTGGGTAAATGAACTGATTTGTGCGGAGCGTATTGAAATTTAGAATACTTCCTGATAGATAATATATATTTATAATAATGCTAATACTTCCCTGTAATTTTTCAAAAATAAATAAATTAATTAATAAATAAATTCAAGAAATTGTAACAATTAAGGAAATCTCATATTACATATTTTAAAAGTTGTATTTAAGCATATTATAAGTACGTAAATCCTAATGTAGCTTAAATATTTAAGATCATCCTTTTTTTAAACTATACCTCAGAGCAGCCCAATTATAGATATTGTAAAAAGAAAATTTTATACCTGAAATAATTCAAAAATGTTTCGATTTGAAACTAATATTAAATGTGGAACGGTACAAAAAAGTTCTGGTATTTGCAGTGCCTGAGGCAATCGCCCCTCAACTGCACAGTGCAAAAAATTGTGGATTGGAACAGAGGTACGGAAGGGGAGTTGCTCATTGGCATGAACAAAATTTTAAAACTGATAAAAAGATAAATTAAAATCACAATTTAAGTCCTCTTAAAAATTAGTAAAGGTATTTTAAAAATACTAAAATAATTACAAAATATCTAAATTATAATACAATATAAAAGCACTGCTTCAGTTTATAGAATTTACAAAAGTGAAAAGTAGCTGGGGTATAGGTTTGAACCCGAGATGTTCGTGCAGGAGTAAAGCGCTTTGACGTACGGCCGCCATTGCTCCCTGGTAATGGCGTAAGTAAGGTTCTAATTCTGCTTGAGCACTAGCGGAAACAAGCAAAAAGTGGATACAGGAAATCAAGGCCGTACCCAGGGGGTCTGGAACCCCACCCCTTGAGAAACTTAGAATTTTGTTAACAAAATAATAATTATGAAATCTTTTTGTGAAACATTCTGCCTTTTTCACCGTTTAGAGCCCCTCCGAAATTTTTGGAGCCACCCCGAAGGATTTTTCTGGGTACGGGTCTGCAGGAAATGTAAAATTAATGTCACTTTTTATGACTTTCTTTCTTTATATTTAAATATTTCACACATTTATGTTTTAGGTTCTTTGTGCTTTGCGATAGGTTCAAACTAACACGGCCGCCTTGCAGTCATGATATTGTGCGGCTTATGCGCGGCAAGTGACATTTGCATTCTCCAATTGGTCAACGGAAGTCCCTCCTATCGGAATGTGAAATCGCCGGAATTCACATACCGATGGGTTATTCCGATGAGCTCATGGTACGGATAATACAAACAGTGGAAACTAGTTTCCGCCAAAAGTCGTTTCCGGCCGGAATCTCATTCCAGTGAGTTGGTGGTAGAGCCCCTTCTGATTCTATAGCCCTGGGAACAATTACCGCTTGAAGGAAACGAGGAAGTGGATTGGGGATAGTTTGAATTATAGTGTTTTATTACAAAAGTGGGTTTCGTACGAAGTTTTTACAATTTAGAAGGAAAGTGCCAATGAGAAAGGACAACGAAGTTAAAAATATATTTTGGGCGATATTTAATTACTGATCATTATATAATTTTATAAAATAGTGATTAAGAAAAATTTTATGTACAGATAATTTTAAAATTGTTTTATAATGAAGTCACAAGAAAGAAAAATATTATCTTGCTTCTAAAAATATTTTCTTTTCTTTCAGATATAGAAAGAATAAATCAAATTTTATTACAGTACACTCGTACTTTTAAAGAAAACTTTATAAAACTTATAAGAACATGTGTATGCACATTATACTCGCCCGGTACATACAAAAATAATAGATATAAAATTATGGGAAATGTTAATGTAAGAACTTTGTTTGCTACATCCATGAGCATACTACTGCCTGATTCAGGATTCTGGTTCGCCTCTCGCCAAACAGTTAACGGTGTAGTTCGAAAAAACCATGGGATTTTGGTACATAAATACAAATAAACTAATTATGTAATGTTCTTCAAAATTTTTAGAATATCTTTTTACAATGTGCATTATACACTGTAATAAACGATAAACCTGTATCAGTAGCGAAACTTTAAGGAAAATTTCTTAAAAATCGAAAATTTAGCAGGATATGCCACTTTTCGAAACTTTTTTGCCGTGGAATTCCATGTTGAAGAATTTTTTCCGAAAGTTTTATAAAAGGCACCTTCATTTCTTTTACTGCAGTGTGTAATACAGCTTAGAAAGAATCCTCCTGAATTTTTTTGAGCCCCTGGTGCAATTAGCTTATTCTGATTTGTGTACTTAGACCGTGAGGGAGATTTTATTTTTTCGAACTGCACCCTTAAGTAGAATAAAAAGATTTCCTGTTCGATTTCATCTATATTCAGAAAATAAAAGAAACCATCGACCAATATTCACACGTGGTAGTGAGTGGATAATACGTCAAACAAGTAACCGATTTCGACCCACCACTTAAGACCACCGTGCACGTAAAATCCGTGATTCAGAAAGTCTTTTCGACTGTCGCTAGCAGTTTCCAAGGGATGCAAATATTCAGAAGTCCCTCATATTTTGACGAGTAAATTATATTGGAAAATGCAAGTTGCTTCAAACGACACATTTCAGTGTTTTTCTCTGTCCTGGAAAACAAGCAAGAAATATTGAAAATAAAATAAAGAACATATATTCTTATGGCCATCATTGACGTATATGAGCAAGGGTTGCGAAAAATAATTCTTCCTGACTGGGTTCTGCTGAGTTGGGGGAGGGGGGGGCGACTAAGCCTTTCCTACAAAAATTTCAGGCCCATTCTAGAAAAATTTACATTGCAAGAGTATGAGATGGAGGGGTTCAAATCACATTTCTCGAAATATTAAAAAAAAAAAAAAAAACATTAATTTAGCTAACAATAATACTAACTTTAAGTGGAACTATACACATAATTTTGTTGAATGTAAGGGAAAAAGGGTACCAATATGAGAGGAAATTAATTTAATTAGAAAGCAATATTTTTGAATCCTTTTAAAATTTTATTAGTCCTCTTTTGTTTTTCAAAACTGGCTGAATGTGCTATGTCAAGCAATTTATGTGTGGTCTTAAGATCTCATTTATGTGTGGTTGTCATTATTGTGTGGTCTTAAGATCTCATTTACCACACATAAATGACAAATTATTATTTTTCTTTATTGTAATTTATTCTTCCGTATGATATTTACCTTTTTAAAAATTTTAAAAATTAAAAGAAAAGAAAGAAGAATGAAAGGACACAAACGTAAAATGGACAATATTAGTATAATGAATTAATAACCCAACAATAAAACTAACACACTTATTGTGTGTTAAAAAATAAATTGCTCATAAAAGTAGAAAATAACAAAGAAAGCATAATTTATACGATTTAAAATTTTATAACTGATGCCCTAAAGTAAAATGACTAGAAACTGTAAACATATATAGGACCGTAGAAATAGGGAGACATGGTGGGGCAAATAGGAAAATGGTTAAGTTCTAAAAATTTTTGAGCTAAATCTGTTTTAAAAACTGTTTTAACAACACATTTTTTTAATGTGGAAGAGATCGTGTGATTATAGTATTAATTTCCATCTTGTGTGCCTCTCCAAACACGTTGTAACGTAGTGCGGTCATCGACCCATATCGTCCGAGAGAGAGCTCCTTCTCCCCCTGGGGTCAAGAGAGCTGACCCCCGATGAATGGGGAGTGAGAGGTTTTTGGAAGGGAGGATAGAGATGACTTTTAGCGAGAGAGCAGACAAGTTCTCCGGATGAACTGCTCCGGGCTTGTTACTCCATAATGTTTCATCATGTGCTTGTACATAGATACTGTAAATATTTTTGTAAATAAAACTTATTATTTTAAGTAAGCCTCAGAGAATCACGCTACCACTGTGGCGCTACGTCACAGTATAGAATTGGTGCCAGCGCTGGGATGAGTCTCCTGGCAAATGTGATCAAATCGATCTTAGCGGAAGAATGAAGGTCGACCGGACCCTAATGAAAATGACGGAGGCCGCCCTGGCTTTATGGAATACGGAGAGTCGCCCCGACTCTAGTGGAGCTGGAAGAGGCCGTCCGGCCTTTATGTTCCCGAATAACGGAGAGTCGCCCCGACTCTAGTGGAGCTGGAAGAGGCCACCCGGCCTGAGTTTTCCAGAAAAGCGGAGAAGGTCGCCCTGGTTTTATTGGAAAAGAGGAGGGTCACCCCGACCCTAGTGGATGTGACGGAGGCCGCCCTGGCCTTATTGAAAAGCGGAGAGTCACCCCGACCCTTGTGTAGCTGAAAGAGGCCACCTGGCCTTAGTTTCCTGTGGCCTTATTGATAAGCGAAGACGGTCACCCCGATCCTGTTGGACGCTCCCGTGTTTTCGCTGGTTGGGACAGCAGGTCCCTGGCTCAAGCTGGTCATCCAGACCCTGAAGAATATTGTGCTGAAAATATTTTCGGTGATTTGGACAACCGAATCCGAACTGACAGAGTTATCTCGACTCCGAAATCGTTGTGTGGACAATAAACGAACTTATTAACTGTGAACTTTTGTGTAAATTACAGACTGCACCGGGTGCTAAAGGATATTAGACAAAGATTTCTCCTGAAAGAGGGGGTAAGTACCTTGATTATACATTGGGGCAATTAATTAAATGTTTAAAAAAATTCTATTCTAAATTTAAACCAATTTTAAAATTTTGGGAAATTAAGATAAAAATTCCATTAACTTGGGGTATTTTGGAACCTGAAATGATTGTTGTTAAATTAAGTTATTGAGTCAAAAGAAAGCAATGGTTTAATTTTCTATATTCGAGTGTGTTTACTGCAAGTGTTGATTTTTAAGTATTCATCTGGGAACAAGTTAATAGAATAAAATAGGGTCTTTTAACATATTGTGCATGTTTGTGTTTTATAATCTTTTTCTTGAGTATTTTTTAATTGTGAAGAAAATTTGGTATTGAGAAGTGCAGTAAAAGAGTTTATATTCTGGTGTATCACATATATGTTAATATAATTTTTATTATTGATTTTAATTGCCTAGATAGTATAGATTGTTGCTTTTATTTAATTGAATATTTTCCTGGTATTTGTCTCACAAATCATAATGGCTTTTTGGGGAAAGGCAAGAAAATGCGACCTGCTAAAAGTGGTAGACGAGTTAGGTAGCGAAGTGGACGAAAATTTGAAAATGGTCCAAATCAAAACTCGAATTTTAGAGAGCGATGATTATGACGAAGAGTTCGTCAAGAATTTACTAGAGAGTATTTTGTCAGAAAGGGCGGAGCAAGAGAAAGCTACCGCTGAGCGATTAAAGCAGAAACAGCAGGAACAGGAACAAAATTTTGAATTAGAAAAAAAGAAATTGGAACTTGAAATTGTGAAACAAAATGGGGGAGGAAATTCTAACATGGGAAGTTGTTTTAAAGGGGAAATTCAAAAGTTTATGCCTAAATTTAATAGTAAAGATGATGATATTACATTATTTTTGTCCCTCTTTGAGCGTCAAGCTAAAGTTCTGGAAATTCCAGAAGATCAGTGGGTAACTCAGTTGATTGGATGGTTACCCACTGAGATTGTCCATATCATCGCCCGGGAACCCGAAGAAAGGGGAAGGGATTATCGACTAGTAAAAGAGTTACTACTACAGAGATTTAAAGTCAGCGCGGAAAAATTTCGGCAACTATTTGCTAAACGTCAAAAATCTCCAGAGCGTACTTGGTATGATTTTTTTTATGAACTACAAACGTATTTTGAAGGCTGGCTAGAAGGTTTGAAGGTTGATAGCTTTGACAAGCTAAAAGACTTGATGATCTCTGATCAAATAAAAAAAACGCATGCCCATAGAATTTAAAGAATATTATCTCGATGAATGGGCCAGTATCATTTCCCCCAAAGATCTTGTGACAAAAATTGAGGAATTCGAACAAGTGCGGAAAAACCTAAAAAAATCGCCTCTGGTTACGACTAACCGGGAAAGGCCAATAAATAAGATAGACGATAAGAAAAAAGTATCGAATGATAAAGGGGGAAAGTTTACCGAGCAGGTGTTTGAGAAACGCAGAGTTGTAAGCTGTTTCGCTTGCGGGGGTCCGCACTATAAGGCTTAGTGTCCGAAATTAAAGGAGCGAAAAGAGAGTGCTGTTGTAAATAATCTCTTTGTTGGGGGTGGGGAGATAGAGTCATGGTTATCTTCTTTCATCTCTGATGGGACTGTTAACGGCATAGCATCCAAATTGCTTAGAGACTCTGGTAGCACCATTGATTTGGTGACTAGAAAATATGTCACGTCGGATGACATTACGGGCGAAACTGTTTGGGTCCGACAGCCTTTGACCTCTGAAGCCGTGTGTTTGCCTTTGGCTCATGTGTCGTTAAGCGGAGAATTCGGCCAGATAATGACCAAGGCAGCTGTGATTTCGGATGACCTAGATCAAGGCCATTACATTTTAGGAAACCGGACAGCTAAAAAATTGGAGAATCATAACCATTTGTCAGCCCCAGGACCAGAGGTCGTAAATGCAGTACAGACGAGGGCCCGCAGTAAACGTGAGGAAGAGGGGGAACAAACAGAAAACCTTTCTTCACGAGATGAGGTTTCGGGTGTGCAGATAAGGGAAAGTGAGAATTTAGAGTCGGAAGTTGACACGGCTATTGTGTTACCCGAAATACAAAAAAGTGAGGATGGTTTATCTCTGGCCGGGATAAATCGGGCAGATTTTATTGAGATGCAAAAGATATGTCCCACACTTAAAGATATTACTATTCTGGCTAACAAGCCATATGAGCATGCTGAGAAAAGGGGGTATGAAATAGAAAATGAAATCTTATTTCGGTTACAAGAGGACCGCCTCTGGAAGGTAAAAAAGTTAATTGTTATACCGGAGAAGCTTAGACCACAGATTATGGCGCTTTGCCACGAAGGGACCTCCGGCCATGTGGGAGTTACAAAATCAAAAGATAAACTCTTGAGATATTTTTTCTGGCCGGGCTGCTACAAAGACGTAGAAGCCTATGTTAGATCGTGCGATGAGTGCCAACGGGTGGGAAAGCCTAGCGATAAGAAGAAGGCCCCTCTGAAATTAGTACCGGTAATTTCGGAAATATTCTCAAAAATAAATATAGACGCCTGTGGCTCTTTACCTGAGACTACAAGTGGGAAAAGATATTTAATAACAGCTTTGTGTTTGTCATCGAAGTGGGTCGACGCGATAGCTGTTGCTGATATTAAATCTACTTCGGTAGTGGACGCTCTATTAAATGTAGACGCTCTATTCAGTAGGATTGGCTTCCCTATGGAGGTACAGTGTGACCAAGGGACGTCGTTCATGAGCGCTCTCACTACGGGATTTTTTGAAAAATTTGGCATTCGCGTATGCCGAAGTTCTGTGTACCACCCACAGACGAATTCGATTGAAAGATATCACAGAACGATTAAGAGACTTCTAAAGGCTCTATGCTTAGAAGCAGGGTCCGAATGGGAGAGCAGTCTCCCACTTGCGCTTTTTGCGTTACCGGCAGTTAGGCACGAAAGTACTGGGTTCACTCCGGCTGAACTTGTACATGGGAAAAATTTGAGAACGCCTGAAACGTTACTTTTTGAAAAATGGACTGATGCTAGTGATAACGAGGATTTGGTCACCGAATATATTTTTAACATCATTAATAGGCTAAAATTATGCCAAGATTTAGCGGTTGAAAACATGAAAGAGACCCAACTCAAAAGAAAGGTTTGGTATGATAGGAATGCCGTTAAACGAGAGTTTCGCGAAGGTGATTTGGTTCTCGTTTATACCACGTTTAAGCCTAATAAACTGGCTGTGCAGTGGATCGGTCCTGGCGTTATCCAAGGCAAGATCTCTGAAACCAATTATCTGGTAAAAATGCCCGGTAAAAAAGAGCGTACTCAGGTTTACCATGTAAATATGTTAAAGCTTTATTATAAAAGACCTGAGGTGATAAATTTTATAACGTGCGAAGAACAGCAAGATTGGTGTAAGGATGACGAGGTAGATTTTCCGTATCTGGAAACGAATCCCAACATTTATGAATTTACCGAGATCTTACACAAATGTAATTTGGAAGGGCGCCTAGAACCGACGCAAATTGAGCAGCTCCAAAATCTATTGCACAAATATTTAGCCAGTTTTTCTAATGACCCTGGCCTCACCGATCTTGTGGTGCACGATATAGATTTAACAGATGAAAAACCTATTAGAAGTAAACCCTATCGAGCTTCACAACGCCAAAACGAAATTTTAAAGACGGAAATCCAAAGAATGTTAGATTTAAAAATTATCGAGGTTGGAGAGTCTGATTTCCAAAGTCCCATGGTCTTGGTCGAGGCTCCTGGTAGAGATCCCCGGCCCTGCATCGATTACCGTAAGGTGAACGAGATTATCCGTACAGAATTTTATCCTTTACCTAACATCGAAGAAAGGGTAGAATTGGTATCTTCTGCGAAATACATCAGCGTACTAGATCTGGCAAAAGGGTATTGGCAGATCCCCTTGAGTCCCCGAGCTCAAAGGGTTGCCGCTTTCGTAACGAGTTTTGGTAGCTACCGCCCGTTAAGGCTCCCCTTCGGGCTAAAGAATGCCCCGTATTTCTTTAGCAAATTGATGGCTGAATTATTGAAAGGTTGCGAAACTTTTGCGGTCCCCTATTTGGATGATATTGCGATTTTTTCCGATAGTTGGGAGTCCCACTTAAAGCACTTGGACTATGTGTTAAGTCAAATAGAGAAAGCGAAATTGACCATCAAGCCTTCTAAATGTCAGTTTGCGCAAGATCACGTAAAATATTTGGGGCACATTGTTGGGCAAGGGATACGCAAAACAGCAGAAGTAAAGGTTCGTGTAATAGTAGATTACCCGGTTCCTAGATCTAAAACGGAAATTCGTGCCTTTTTAGGACTAGTGGGGTATTACAGCAGATACATCCCAATGTTCTCTGCAATTTCTGCGCCCCTTACTGATGCATTGAAAGGAAAGGTAAAAAAGGGTTCGATCACGTGGACAGAAGAGTGCGAGAAAGCATTCCGTAATTTAAAAACCAAGTTGATCGAAGACCCAGTGCTCTATGCTCCAGATTATAGCAAAGAGTTTCTGGTTCAAACAGATGCATCAGACGCGGGAATGGGCGTCGTTCTTTCTCAGTTGAATGACAAGAAGGAAGAACATCCAGTCCTGTACTTGAGTAAGAAGTTTTCGCCTGCTGCGCGAAAATATGGTACAACTGAGAAAGAATGCGCTTCTATAATTTTTGCAGTAAAGAAGCTGCATTATTATTTAGATGGTCAGAAGTTCACGATCGTGACGGACCATAACCCTTTGGTGTGGCTAAAAACGAATGCCAGTTCAAATCCCAGATTGATGAGATGGGCTTTAGCCCTGCAACCGTACAACTTTGAAGTAGTACATCGATCTGGTAAAAGCCACCAAAACGCAGATAGTCTCAGTCGATCTGTGGACGGATGAGTCTCCTGAGAAAGGACTAGTGAATTAATATTATCTCAAGTGTTATCCCAGACTAAGTTTTGTTTTTGTATTATTGCTTAAATTGTTTCTATCTTATATTTTCTCGTAAGGTAGAAGAATTGATACTGTTAATTGTAATTTAATTTCTCTCGCCTTGCTTTCTTTTGAACTGCCCCATATGTGCTCAAGGTATTATTGGTGAGTGTGTAACTGTAAATCTTTCCCTTGAGATGGAAAAGATTTTTTCTTAAGGGGGGGGAGAGTGTCTGTAACGTAGTGCGGTCATCGACCCATATCGTCCGAGAGAGAGCTCCTTCTCCCCCTGGGGTCAAGAGAGCTGACCCCCGATGAATGGGGAGTGAGAGGTTTTTGGAAGGGAGGAGAGAGATGACTTTTAGCGAGAGAGCAGACAAGTTCTCCGGATGAACTGCTCCGGGCTTGGTACTCCGTAATGTTTCATCATGTGCTTGTACATAGATACTGTAAATATTTTTGTAAATAAAACTTATTATTTTAAGTAAGCCTCAGAGAATCACGCTACCACTGTGGCGCTACGTCACAACGTACTGTGTTCCTGTTCCCCAAAGCGCCGGCCTCGTCAAAATGTAATTAGCGATTTTCGAAACTAGTATTACCATCTCACAGCATGTGGTGTCCAGTGGTCCAGCATGTGGTATATTCACCCATACAAAGTAAGTTAACTTTGCACTTTTTTTTAGCTGCATAAATATCTTGCCCTAATACTTTTATAAGAATGTTTTTCATTATCAGAGCCTGATCATAGGTGGACGGGGCCCCGGGGAAAGAGGTTATTTTAGGGCCCCTATACTATCACAAGTATTTTAACTTATTTTTGTTTGCTGTTGCATTTTCCCGACATAAAAATAAAACATTTTTAAAGAATACTAAAATTGAATTAAAAATTACCTATTTATTTATACTTATTTAGAACAAGACTATGCATTTAAAAGTGATTTTAATATTTTTTTTAGCCCGTTTGTATTATTAGGTGCGATAATTCAAGGAATGGCAATTACGAGGCACGGGAGCAAAGTTCCTCACTCCAAAAAATTTTCTTCATACACCAAAAAGTTCGAAATTTTCTTTACTTCATCATGCAATAAAAAATGTTAACTGATGGATATTTTGTACTAAGCATATATATATATATGGCCATACCATACGTTTCCAAAATCTCCTAACTTCTTGTTTATTGATCCATGAGTCTTAAAGACCATTGAATTAGAAGAACAGTAAATAAATCCCATTGAATTAGAAGAACAGTAAATAAAAGTCCATTTATTTTCAAAAATTATGCTATAGATATTACAAAGGAAATTTAGTTGCAAAAATTTTATTATTGCTGTATTTATGAATGTGTAATAAATCATGATAACAATAAATCGGGAGATTTGGGAACCCTTATTTTTCTGGGGCCCCGGGCTATAGTCACGCATGCCCGTATAATAATCAGGCTCTGTTCATTATACTAAAAAATTTCTCAAGCTGCCAAATTATGTTTTATTAGAAGATCATTCTATTTTTAATAATGATGGTTGGCTTATATATAAGAAGGCTATTTCACTTTATAAAAAAATTCTTTGGTTCCAAAATCACACAAAGAATATATTTCATTTGAAATTTCGAATTCTTAAATGTTATTGATGTATACTAAAATATTAACTTTTTAATAATGTAGATAATTGATCATTTTATTTATTACTTTGTTCATGCAGCTATGCCTAATACCTTAAATATTAAATGAAGTTAGTAAACTGTACATTTTTATTTGATTATTTGGCTTATTTTCAGAAATAATTTGTAGTGTATTGCTTTTAAAAATTACTCGGTTGATTGTTTTTTTATTTTCTCATGCACATAGAATTGCTATGCTACAAATTAAAAGTCAAATTTTAGGGTCTGGTAAAGTAAATGGAATTTTAAGAAGTGTGCAACTCTAAATCTTAACGAATAAATTGTAAAGAAATTACTATTTGGTCTTCACTAAAGAAGTTTTTTTTTTAATAATAATTTTTTTAAATAATTATTGATGTAGACCAAAATCTGAGGTCAATGTTTTTGATGACTAATTTCAATCTTTTCCATTCCTTCTTCAGAATAAATATTTTTTCTTTAGCATTGTTTTTTTTTTAACCTCCAATCCCACGAGAGTGAAAATTTATACCTACTTTAATTATAAATTAATTTTTTAACCTTATCCCACCACACCCCCAAAAAAATAATTTAAAAATTTTCATTTCGAGTACAGATTTGGATATGATTGAAAAAAAAAAAGCAAAGGAATTAAAAGTTGAAACAAAGAATACTCTGATTAGTCTAAAAATGTTTATGAAAGCAAACAAGAAATAAACTTAACATTCTAGAATTTTAAAAAACAAATAAAAGCTTTGCAATTACTCACAGAACCTTTAAAAACTTTTACCTTTTTAAAAAAAAATATTCTAGATATTGTAACTGCTTTTCAGATATTCTGCTCTTCCCTATGGCAAAGTTGCTTTTTTTTTGGGGGGGGGGCAACTAATGTATTTAGAATCGTATAAATTATTTGCTTAATATTTATATATTTTCATCATATGAAAGTTACTTTATTAAGCTTTCCTTTTAGAAATATGTATTTAGTTTAACATATTTTAATAATATTAAGGTGTAATTTACATTTATGAGCCCTAATCTCAGTATGCTTTTATACATCTGCTTAAAATATCCTGTGTTGTAAGTTTTCAATTTTTTTTATGTGTTTTATGTTTGAACAGAAAATATGTTTGACATTCTTTTATGTTTTCGTATCCATAAGTCATAATTGCTTAACTGTTTTGAATAACAATTGCAATGTTTCGTAAGATTTCATTTTTCTGCATAATTCCTTAAAGAAAAAAAAAGAATTAAAACAATTCTACTATGAATGTGTGTCAGTGGCGTAGCCAAGGGGTGGGGGATAGGGGGGTCACAACCTCCCCCCCCCCCATATGAGGAATTTTTTGCCATACAAAATGTATATTCTTCACTCCCTTATCACACACGCGTATACGTATATATGAGTTGAAGTAGTCGTAAACGCCCTCCCCATGAAAAATTTCTGGCTACGCCACTGGGGTGTGTGTATGTACATACTCGTATATATATGAAAGATGTTTTCGAAAACAAACACTAAAAGTAAAAAAATGATTATATTTTATAGAAATTTTTTTTTACTAATCTAAATAAACAGAATTTTACAATTTGTAGTATTTGTTAGTAATTTTTCAAATATTTTTTTAATCCTGGAAAAATATGTTATTTAGATATTCCTTTTTAATATTCATGCAACAGGTTTATTGGAAAACTTTTGAAACATTTGCCATTTTTATGCAATATATAAATGTTGTTATCAGTGTTTGTTATATTACATAGTTGTGATATAACACTAATTTCAATGTAAGAAATTTCCTGCATTGTATTATGCATTAATTATATATAATTATTATTTTAAATTACTTTACAAATAATTATCAATAATGTCGCAAACTTTACGCCATGCATAATTACATATATATTGCTATTTTTTGATTGACATGTGATTTCGTCTTTTTCTGGTTTTCTTGAAAGGCATCCCTGTTTAGGCTTGCCATATATTTCTAAGGCCAAACGAGGACAAAACATATTTTTGTGGGGTCTTTAGTATAATTTCATTACAACGAATTTAAAGGGAAAATTGAACTGGTAATTCTGGAAAGTTCA
The DNA here is from genome assembly GCA_038373885.1 of Cheiracanthium punctorium. Lineage (NCBI taxonomy): Eukaryota > Metazoa > Arthropoda > Arachnida > Araneae > Cheiracanthiidae > Cheiracanthium > Cheiracanthium punctorium. Next base: position 106,337 of record JAWZYV010011946.1, read on the forward strand.
TTAAAGGGAAATTTCATTTATTTAATTAGTTCTAATGATTTTCTTTAATAAAAATATTTATTCGTTAATCGGAAATATTCATAAAAATTTTGTTTATTCTAATGAGATTTTACAGTATTTTTAGAATTATTTTATAAAGTAAGTTATAAATTTTACCTTACTGGAATATTCAACTTTATTTATTTAGTTGTATTTTTCATTAGACATGACTGTTTCTTATGATGACATCATAAAAGTTACATCACGGAAGTTCAGAAATAATTTTGACGTTTAGAAGATGCTTAACATTACATACTGAAGGTCTATCCCCTTTCTGCCGACCAAATATTCCCCGTTACAGATGTCCCAGGCAAAGACACCCTAAACTATTTTGAACAATTTAGAACAAACTATTTAGAATGTTGCGACATGTAGTATCAGTCTTCTGCAGAGCTTTGAAAAATAGCTCTCCACTTATCTTCAGGCCCCACAATGGTCCATTGCATAAAGTATTGGAAATGATAGATGGCTGAAGTGTGAAAGTCAATGGTTCTCTGGCTAACCACATGGCTGTTGATCTAATGCTCTGGAGTTTCGGGTGGTTTGCTCCATATGTCACATGAATTAACATAAGCATCGCAAGCTGCTGATTATTGTGGAGGGGGGGGGTGGAGAACAAAACATGCTCTTTTTTCCTAATCATCATTAAAATTTTATCATTAGTAAGGCAAAATATTGGAGGGATGTGTCCCCTCGCCCATGAGCATTAAAACCCTTTAAAAAGTCCTCTTCCCAAGGCACCCCACCTTCTGCAGATACCTTATGTGGAGATTTGCCCTAAACACACTACACTCTACACTACACACTTTTCTTCAGTGGTGTCTGGAACCTCTGAATTTGAACCACCCTCAATAATCCCGGATTTTCTCAAATCCCTGTATAGCACTAAAAAGAAAAAGAGACTATAATCTCAGACATCTCCTAAGCCTACCCCTCTTTAAAAACAATTGTTTATAAAATGGTCCCTTTTTCGCCAGAAATGCTCCTTTTTGCCCTTTTCTAGATAGAAAATTTAGTGGAATCCCTGTAATATTATAGAACCCTCTAAAATGCCCTCCACCCGAGGCATCTCCTTTTGGTAGATAACCCTCGAGTAGCTTTGCTATAAACCCACACACTTTTCTTTTTTTTTTTTTAGCAGTCCTTTTATATTCCTGAAAAACAGATGGACTATTACTTAGATTGCCAAAGTAATTTATTTGACAAATTAAATTTTAAGCTTACTTTTTATATCGCTAAAGTAATATAATCGTGTTGTATGAACTTAAAACTTACGTAATAGCTGATGACTGTATGTTTAATAAAGTAAATGAGTATAACACTTGATCACATGGTACCTTGTTACCATACATTTTGAAGCACAAATTCTGTATAGTGTCTTCGTGGTAGGGGTTTAGCACTCAAAAGACACAAACAAGTTCAGCTGATTTACAGAGAGAAAACCGAGCGCTAACCTTTTAGGAATTTGTATGAGTAAATGTGATCGTTTCCCCTGTGGACTATTAACAAGTTATTTGTAGCTTATTAGGGCCAATCAGCCCAAAACTTGGTAGTTATCAACTTGAGAAAAATAAACTTGTTTATTTATAAATTTGTTTATTCACTTTCAGATTTATAAATTTCATATAAAATTTATTGTATTCGTTCTAACAAAACATTAATTTTGATGAAATATTTATTTCATTCAGGTGGTTCAATTTTTGCAGCAAGTGACTTCATCATATTCATGGACAAGGTTCCAGTAATGCGGACAAAAAAATTTCGTTGGTGCTGTTTCAAGAATACCCCTATAATTGGAATTTAACGGTGCCTTTTTTCTTTCTTTTCCTTTTATATATTCATCATATATGTAGTTTGTGTAATTTTCTATGCTTAGTAGTATGCATATCACAGGGATATTTTACAACATGAATAAGTTAATTTGTTGCCCTAAATGTACCTTGGAAGCATGGATTGACAACATCAAGATTATTTTTTCATATGCGTTATTACTCCATTTATTATTATTATTATTCTTTTTTAATTTACCCCCTTTTTTCCTAGCACGGTAGCATTCATTTGTGGAATAATTAACTTATTATTTAGCTTTCAACAATCTGATACCATGAATACTAATTAATTCCTGTATTAATCTCATTCGTTTTCTGAAAATTAATAAACACGTCACTGCAATTTTTTACAAAGTATTGTATATTAAAATACGAAATTTAATTTTTATGTGGTCCCTCTTTTCCTATCACTAATATTTAGAATATGTTGCTTAGTGTCTAAGAACCCAAATTAAAAAGAAAAAATCATATCTCTAAGTGTAAGTTTCGGTAAGTAAACTTTTAATTTCACGAATTTGAAGGCGTTTAATTGTCATTTTCAAAGAAATAGATCATTATTTAACTTTTATCAATTTACAGTTTGTTCCCTAAGTTTAAAGAAACGTTTTTCTTCTTTTTCACTTTGCAGTATAATGAATTTATTGCTTTATTGTGATTTAAAATTACTTAATTTACACCAATTAATAAGGCAAACGTATTTCCATGTATATTTTTATTTTATGCAATTCCTCTGTTTAAAAATTAAGAAACAAAGCATTATATAGGGTGTGTCAAAAAGATTGAAACACGCTTTATTTTTTTACCAATAAAAGTAAGTGGTGTAAATTACAAAAATGTTTAAATTAAGGTAGAAAATAAAGTAATAAGTTTAAAAAATTGTAATTATAACGCTCATCAATCTTCAAAATCTTGCACTTTTTGAATTAGAAAAATATTATTCGACTCACATAAGTGTGATTTTAAAAACCGCATATCTGTATTTTTAAAACTGAAGAAGTTATGTTTGTCCAACACTGTGAGTCCCTAATACTGTGAATGGGGACTATCTATCACAGAGGAAATGATATTTTTTGACGTATCACAAAAAAAGATAGAACTGGATGATATTAGCCATATGCAGCTCACGGGCCCCATAAGGAGTACGACTGCTTTATAGGATCTCTGTGCCATACTTCGTTTAGATTCATGTGGTAAAAATTGTCGACACACATTAGCATATTTTTAATCATAAAATTTCCACCGTCAGTTTATGGTCTCTATTTTACGGAAAAGTGGCATAAGTCAGATTTTTTTCTTTCAACGTGATTCAGTACATTTTAAAGATACAGTTATACAGATATGCAGTTTTTTTAAATGATATCTCCAAATTGAACACAACAATTTTCTGATTGACGAAATTTGTGTAAGAGCCAAAATTAAAATTTGTAACTTTTTGAAAATGAATGAGAGGAATATTTCAAAATGTAACCTTAATTCTACTAATTCTACTACCTAACCTTAATTCTACTACCTACTTTATTTAAAACATTTTTTTTTTCAATTTACACTGATCACTTATCTTTAACAAGAATAAAAGTAAAGAGCGTTTCAATCTTTTGGGGACGTCTGTATATGTGGCAGTCATTTCGCTAAACAATTTTCTCCAAATTTAACACAGTTACAAAAAATTACTCTAAAATTTTTTAAGTTCTTAAAATTAAAATTTGCCTTTGAGATCAATATAACTATCAGTTTAAAATCAATATACTAATATTCTTCAGTAATTTTAATTTAAACTCATCATAAAGATATATCTACGTTTGGAGTAACTTTTATTAAATGCATTGCAATATAGCAATTTCACTGCTATATGAAATGTATTTAAGTACAGTCAAAAGTATTATTTCAAGTACAGTCAGAATCTATAACCACATTACAACATATATGTCAGATAATAATGTACTTATAAGAGAGATACTACTGCTGTTTTAATTTTATTTGTAATTGAAGTGTATAATAAATATTTTTTCTCCTTGAAATTTAAGATATATTTTCTTTTGCAGATGCTTAGCGGATATAAATCCTGATAGAGGAACGAAGTATGAAAAGAAAAAACTAAAAATGCTGTGAACCCCAAAAATTTAAACCTTAGTAATTTAATCCAATATAACTAAAAAATCTTAAAATTGTAATTTCTTGTTATTTAATAATGTCTTACAATAAATTTCTATTATTTTGAATTGTATGTTTACTCTCTGATTTTTTTTCTCATGATGGATTCTTTTTTATGACAGTAGATTTGTCAGCACAACATTTTTATAAAATAATACAATTCGCAGTAAGTCAATTTATTATTCGGAATTGTTTTTGTGTGCATGCTACAAGTTTAATAATTGCATTATATACACTATCATTTTAGAGAAAAAGATATAATACCAAAAAAGATTTTTAAAATTAAATATTTGATGTGTTTTTGTTAATGTGCTTAAAATTTAGATATCAGAAAGCAATTTATATCAGTAGAACTTATGTTGCCACTCATTGGAAAAACTTTAACTCCAGCAATGTCACTCTAATTTTTGTAATTTTTATCTTTCAATAATATTGATACAAAATGAAGCAATATTCATCGTTGATATAAGACAATTTAACTTATGTTTAATTACTGTAGATAGGTTTAAGCTGAATACAATAATTTCAAATTTGATTTAGAATTCTATTATCTGTATGAACAAAATAAATCTAATTACTTCCCCTTGTATTAATATATATTGGTAATATACTAATATATATTAATTAATATTTGCTCTCTTTTATAGCAGAACAATGGTTCAACATATGAATTCTACCAATTAAAATTGCAATGAATTTACTTTGCACACATTAGTGAATTATTTATATCTATTATCTTCGTTTTTAGGAAAGTTTACTAATTGTGAGCAGTCGTTAAAGGATATAAGGTTTTCATGGGGAAAAGTAGAATAGTTTTTTATTGTTCTATTTATTTTTTTAAAAAAAAGAGCAAATCCGGCTCATGCGGTTTCCATAGACCAGGAACGTAGATAGAAAAAAAATTGGGGGTGGCTCAAAGTGGAAAAGTAAAAATTCTCACAAAAACGCTTGATTATTATCAGTTTGCTAACAAAAATTCAAATTTCGAAAGTCGCCCGGGCTCTTTGAGCCAACCTTTTGGCTGCGTCTTTGCCTCAGATATTGCCCGACTTTGAGAGGTGTCCGGATTGGGAGAATTTCACTGTACTTGCAAAAGGTATATATGTACGATTTATACATTATGCATACTATGACGGCAAGAAAAATCTGAAAACAGTTGGCTCCTATACGTTACACTATTTTAAGGTCCTGCAAATAGCCTGCTAGGTTACTGAATTATAATTTATAATTACTATAATGCTATGTGGAATTTATGTACACAGAAGAAATAAAAGTTCCTATTTATATATAGTACATAACTCTTAAAATGTTTGTCTCGTACAAAAAAGAAAGAAGTCAAAAATTTAAATTCAAAGTGTAAGCAATATTCTCATAAAATCAACGTTCTTCTAAATTTCACTTTTAATTTTTTTTCAAGGGTTTGCTGTTTTTAATAATGTTTAGAAATTATGGTTCTAATTGCATTATTTTAATAATATTCAGTGGAGGATACAAATTTACTCGTAAATAGCACCTGATTTTATAACAGTGTTCCCCTAGCATTCTCCAAATCAGATTTTTTTTTTTTTTTTACAATGAGCTTATATAATTAATTATTTATCTAAGAAAACTGATCCTGGGAAGAAAAAACATACACACAAAAATTGAAATAAAATAAAAAAATTGAAATAAAATAAAAAAATAAATGAACAGAAAAATGTTAATTGCGTAACGTTTCAGAAAGTATTTTATTGAGAGGAATGCAGAAACATGTTATCTTATGGATGTTTAAGATAACACGTTTCTAAATCAGTATATTGTCAAATTGTACATTATGGTCAATTTATGAGTATATTGTCAAATAATTTTTTCTACTTAGATATGGAAATGATTGTTTTACGGGATTTTCCCGAAGTCTTCAAAATACATAACTGTATAATAATATATAGGAAATTTAGAGAAAAAGATAACCAAAGATAAGATAATACAAAAAAAAGATTGTTTAAATTAAATATTTTATATTTTTGTTAATGTGACATAATGTATTATGTCAGCAAATTTAATTATTTGTCAATAATTAAAAGTTAATGTGTTAATTTAGGCATCAGAAGTCAATTTTATATCAGTAAAATTTTTGTGACAATCTTTTCCGTTATGTATTAATAATATTGATACTTAACGATGCACTGTGAAACAATTGTTATACTGTATTTCTTTCGAATTTCAGTTCTGATATAGATAAAGGTATACAGTTCAAAAAAAGAGATCTAGCCTACCTGCCCTGGTAGCTTTTCTTTTGATTTCCTGTTTCCTGCTACTATCTCAGTGAATCAATTGAGCGTCTAAAGGACGAATACAATTTATTTCTGGATTAAATAAACACATCTTACACTACACAACATTTACGAAAGACATGGGAAAACCCCTTTTTCACGTCAGTTTTCATCGAAGCCTTCGCTGCATCTGAAAGGCAAAAAAAAAAAAAAAAGGATTAGAGTTCAAAAGCGCCCTCTTCTGGCGCAGGGGAAAGTCATTCTGCTTCATCCTCCGGCCCCAAAGGACCTTTGGACAAACAGTCACTAGGTCCTTTTCCATCTACATTAAGTTCAACAGGATACAAAAGTTGAATTGGTCGTTTCAGTATAGTTCCATTGGGAAGTTTGATAGTGCATGCACGAGTCTTTCCATCACGTCCGGGATGAACACTGATGACTATATCCATCTTCCACATAAGTCGAGGAAGCTTTTCGTCATACACTAAGACAGTCGAATTTTTCGTCGGTTCAACATTTGATTTGGACCGCATTGACTGGTGGGCAGATCTCAGTTCTAACAAATACGATGATTGCCATTTTCTCCATATTCTTTCCAAAATGGCTCTTTTATGTTTCCACCTACCCTTTAGATCAGACTTGGTGGAGGTTGGCGCTACCGATGAGTGTGGAGGGAGAGCAACAAGTCTTCTACCTATGAGGAAGTGTCCAGGAGTAAGTGGCTCAGTTTCCTCGAACTGACTGTAGACAAATGTCAAAGGTCTGGAATTTATAATAGCCTCAACTTCTATGACTATGGTCTCTAGTTCTGGAAACGTCAAAGATGATTTTCCTAGTATTCTGCTTAGGCAATTTTTTGTGGATCTTATAAGTCTTTCCCAAAATCCTCCCCACCATGCTGCTCTCTCTACGATAAAATTCCACTCGACGTTTTTATTTGCAAAGTAGTTCTGGATTTCTTCTTCCTTCAAAAGTTTCCACAGCAAATTTATTTCGGTTTTAGCTCTTTTGAATGTACTCGCGTTGTCCGAGTATACTTTTCTGCATAGTCCTCTTCTGGATACAAATTTTCTAAACGCGAGTAAGAATATTTTGGTTGTCAGATCTTCGGTAAGCTCAAGATGGACAGCTCTGGTGACGGCACACGTAAAAAGCAGAATGTAGGCTTTTTTTTGTTCCGTCTGTACTTTTTACGTAAAGGGGACCAGCATAATCGATACCCGTTACTTCAAATGGATGAGTCTGCTTAATACGATCTGGGGGAAGAGGAGCTTCGTCTTGGGTAAAAGGCTTAACTCGAAATTTTTTGCAAAGATTGCAGTTGAACACGATGCTCTTGATTCGCTGTCGTCCTTTTAGGATCCAAAATTTTTCTCTAACGTCTGTTAAGGTGTCCGCAATTCCTGCATGCCCTAACCGCAAATGGCTGCGGCGAACCACGAGATTGGTAAGGTGACTTCTGTCGGGTAACAACATCGGGTACGCTTCAATATGAGTAATGCCAGCATACTGAAGTCGGCTTCGAAGGCGAATAATATTGTTTTCATCTAACCCAACGGAAAAATTTTTCAATTTGGAATTTGGAGATATTTCACGCCCGCACCTTAGTGCTTCCAATTCTTCCCCGAAGTTTTCTTCTTGAGTTTTTCTTATCCAGTATTCTTCTGCTGACTGTAACTCGTCGCTACTAAGAGTTCCAGATCTTCTGTTTTCTTTATTCTTAAGGTTAAAGATAAATCTTTTTACCCGGGCAGTGATGCGTAAGAGTTTCGTTAAGTGCCCAAATTTTTCAATGTCAATAATTTTTTCGGTCTCGACATTTATAGTGCAAACGGTTGACTCATTCACTTCGTCACAATTTCCAATGTCCGCAATTTCTTGGCTTTCTTTTGGCCAATAATCTTCACTTTCTCTCAACCACTTTGGTCCTTTCCACCACAGTTCTTTATCAAGCAGATTTCGTAAAGATTCGCCTCGAGTCAGCACATCAGCTGGATTTTGATCTCCAGGGCAGTGCGACCAAAATGAAGCATCAGTCCTTGAACGAATCTCACTCACACGATTTTGGACAAACGTTTTCAGTTTCTTAGAATTTCCACGAATCCAATGAAGCACAATCATCGAATCTGTCCAGAATCTAATTCGTGCATTTGTTATATTTGAAAGGCTGTTTCTTACGTACTCATATAGTCGACTTCCAACTACAGCTGATAGCAATTCAAGTCTTGGAAGAGTTAATTTTTGAAGTGGTGCAACTCTGGATTTGGAGCAAATTAACGATGTCCGAAACTGTCCGTTATAATCTGTATACCGAATATACAGGACTGCACCGTAGGCTCGCTTGCTCGAGTCGACGAAACAATGAAATTCAAAATCTTCATTTTCGTTAGCGTCCTTGAGGTAAAATCTGGGTATTTCAAATTCCTTTAAATCTTCTAATTCATCACACCATTTGTTCCATTCTTTCATTATATCAAATGGTAGAGGATCATCCCATTTAAATTTTTGATCCCAAATATCCTAAGAAGAATTTTTGGTCTCAGCGTAAAGGGAGTGATAAAGCCAATGGGGTCGTATAATTTTGAGGCAATTTCCAAAAGTAATCGTTTAGTTAACGGATTAAATTTTTGATTAAATTTAAGAAATTCACATGCTAATTTTAACGTATCATCGTCTGAATTCCAGAGGTAACCTAAAACTTTCGAAGTTTCCCTCAAAGATTCGTTACAGTTTTCAGCCTGATCTAGCTTTATCTGAAGACATTCCGAATTGGTTTTCCATTTACGCATATTAAATCCACCTTCGTGTAAAATTTCTGTTATTTGTCGGTAAATTTCAAAACACTGATTTTCATTTTCTAATCCAGAAATTAAATCGTCAACGTATAATTGGGAATTTAAAATACGATATGCTAACGGATATTTATGTTCGTACTTTCTTATGTGATGTTTGAGAGTTGCAGCCAATAAAAAAGGACTTTGAGTAGCTCCAAATAAAACACGAGTCATTCTAAAAATGGTAGTTTTCAAACTCGCATTCCTTTCATAATCATTCTCAAGCCATAAAAACCTAACCGCATCTCTATCATTTTCATCTAACAATATCTGTAAGAACGCTTGCTCTATATCGGCAGTTAACGCGATTGGTTTGTTTCTAAAATCTATAAGTAATTTTAGTGAGTCAGGATTCAAATTCGGTCCGGAATGTAAACAATCATTTAACGATAATTTATTTTGCGAGTGTGATTGTGATGAGGCGTCAAAAACTACTCTTAGCTTCGTTGTAATTTTATCATCACGAATAACGGCCTGATGAGGCATATAATATTCTCTATCGATATTCATTTTCTCCTTTTCTTTAAATTCTACAGGTTCGATTATACCCTCGCAAATCTGTTTCGATAATACATCCCTATACCGCTGGTAAAATTCCTTATCTCTATCAAATCTCTTAACCAGTTTTCCTAAGCGACATTTTGCGATTTCATAATTATTTTCTAATTTATCCGCATTCTCATTCCACGGTAGTTTAACCTTGTAGCTGTTGTTCTGAAATTTTATATTTTTCTCAAAATCCTTTAAAACAACTTCTCCGTCATTATTGGATAAATCCCTTTTTTCGTTTTCAATGTCCATTATATCCAATTTCCAAAAATTTTGTAAAATCAGATCGGAATTTTCTTCTCGCGAAGAATCTACAACTACCTTCATCATTTTCGCACTCCTCTCAGTGTCATGTCAATTTTATTTTCTAAATCACAAGAACCGCTCAAAACCCATCCGAAAAGACTATCCATTGCAACAACAGAAGAATTCGGTATCCTGCGTATTTCACCGGAGACGATACTCCAATAATGTTCGGCGCCTATCAGAATTCTGACTGGGGGGAAATCAAGGAGTTGGGGATGCTCATTTCCACTTCGAAACAGCTGATCCGATGATTCATCTGCCAGTGAAAATTTGTTTATCCCACAAAGTTCTTTTATTTCTCGCTCTGGCCGATAAATTACTGCACTGCTTATCTTGTCAGTAGCTAAAGCTTCTAATTGTATCTTTTTCGTGGGATCACGAACGTTTCTCAAATTTACTAGAACGCGATTTATAATTTCTTTCTGGGGTTCTTTCGAACCAGAGGGGTATATTTTTATAGTTTCTTTTCCTATTATTTTTAATTTTAATTCATTAACGAGTTCCGATTCAATAAATGATCTTTGACTCCCCAAATCTAATAATAACCGTATTTCGTCTGGTTTAACCTTATTTTCTACAAATACTGTTGCAGTTTGAAGTAAAATATCTGTGTTCGAATTTCTATCTCCTGTAACGGAGGACACGATCGTTTCACTCTGGGGAACTTCTGCTTTTGGTTCCAAACGTTTTTCGCAAATATTTTGATTATGTTTTTGGAAACAGAAATTACATGCGGGTTTCTTAAAACATCGTTCTACAACGTGAAATTTTTGTAAACAATTAAAGCACCTTCCTTGACGTAATAGACTTAGTTTTTTATCAGAAATACTTAATTTACATTCATTACTTTCATGATGATCATCACTACAGAATATACACTTATTTTCATTACTAACTACATTAAAAGCAGAAGCACTCGGATTCTTGGCGTATTTTGGTTTCGAAAAATTATTTTGTCCCAATCTAGTTAAATCCCTTTCATTTCTATTTTTAGAATTATGCTGAAAGTAATCAGACTTCTTCTTCTGAAACGAAAATGTACGTTCTCTAATTTCGATTTCGGTTTTCAAATATTCTAACAATTGCGTTACATTCCAAGAGTCTGTTTCGTTTTTATATTCGCGGTTGTAGTTCAAAATTAAGCCATCAGGAATTAATTTAGTTATGATAGGAAAAAGTAAATTACCATAACTGTCTAGCTCAATACCAAGCGATTCTAAACTACGTATTTGAATTTCACATGTATCGTACAATTCGCGCAGGTCTTTTATATTTGATGCATTACGAATAGGTGACAAATTTAATAAATTATTTATGTGAGACCTAATCAAAATTTCCCTTTTGCCATATCGGTCTTCAAGAATTTTAACAGCAATATCATAATTTTTGTCTGACAACGATAATCCCTGTATCGCGATTTGAGCTTTTGATTTTAATAAGCTTTTTAAGTATGTAAATTTGTCTATTTTATTGAGATTTTGATTTTCGTGTATCGCGTTTTTGAACTGAGACCAAAATTCTTGGAAATTCTCAGGATTGCCGTCAAACTTTTCGATGTTAATTTTGGGTAATTTAATCTTAATTGGAACATTTGAATTTTGGGATGGGCCGCTAGTAATTGTATTTGAAATATCGGAACTAGAATTTTTTGTTTCTTGATTCGTGCATTTTTTTAGAACTTTTTCAATTTTAATTTTATACATGATGATTTTATCTCTATATTCTTGAAGTGCTTCAATTTCGGCTGGGATTTGTTTACAGTCTTCGATTTCATCTATGATTAACTTATCGAGCTCAATTATTTGTTTTTCCTTTTCTGAGAACTGAGCGAGAGCAATTTCTAAATATTCCTCATCTAATTTTGCCAAGGCTTCGTCGATTTTAGGAGTCAGTTTCGTGAAGCTTGTTCTCAAGCCACCTCTTTGTGTTTTCAATTTATTCGTCACTTCTGACGTCATTTTTTTTTTCACTTAACAATTACAAACAATCAGCAGGAAAAATCGAGGGTTAAGGCACCAAATGAAACAATTGTTATACTGTATTTCTTTCGAATTTCAGTTCTGATATAGATAAAGGTATACAGTTAAAAAAAAAGAGATCTAGCCTACCTGCCCTGGTAGCTTTTCTTTTGATTTCCTGTTTCCTGCTACTATCTCAGTGAATCAAGTGAGCGTCTAAAGGACGAATACAATTTATTTCTGGATTAAATAAACACATCTTACACTACACAACATTTACAAAAGACATGGGAAAACCCCTTTTTCACGCCAGTTTTCATCGAAGCCTTCGCTGCATCTGAAAGGCAAAAAAAAAAAAAAAAAAAAAGGATTAGAGTTCAAAAGCGCCCTCTTCTGGTGCAGGGGAAAGTCATTCTGCTTCAGCACTGTATGTACTGTATATAACTGTACAATACAACAAAACTTTCTGTTAAATAACGGAAAAATTGAAATACGGAAACTTTATAGACCTAGGAAATTACCCTGATAATAACGGAAAAAGTAAATAATCAAAGTACGTTACAATGCTGGAAAATGTCCCGTTCAAAAACTGAAAAAATAAAATACGGAAGTCCGTTCAAATACCGTTCAATCTGTGAAAAAACGGAAAAAGCAAAATACGGAAATTATTAATTTCACAAAATTTATCCGGTAAAAAACGGAAGATTTAGAATACTGAAATATGTTTTTATACCGAAGAATATCCTGTAAAAAAACGGAAAAATCAAAATACAGAATTTTGTTATTTCACGGAAATTATGCAGTAAATAACGGAAAACCATTAAAACGGAATTTTGAAAATAACGGAAACTGTCCAGGAATTTACAGAAATAAAATTCCGTAAATATACGGAAATTTTTTTTACAGTGTAACTTTTGTCCCCTATTTCTGTAAATCGGTCCCTGTTTCTACCGCCGCGTCTTTGTGGAGTAATGCACGGAAAAAAAGTGTTTTGTTCATTTAAAAACAAATTGGTTGTAGTTATTCCAGCTGAATAATTTAGTTGAATCAACAAAATTTTGTTAAAAGTAGCAAAATTGTTGAAATAGCTCCAACCAAATTTTTCTTGAATGAACAAAATTTTGTTCAACAAATGTATGACGAAGCATATTATGAGAGGGGCCAGTTTCCTTTTTCATACTTGCTCATATTTAATCTCGAACCCATGTTAAACCTGGTCTATCGCATCATTAAAGAGACTCTCCTTTAACCGATGTTGCTTCACAAAATGGGTTCTTTGAATGCACCGCTGGAGCCCTACGTTGCGCAAGCTTTCAAAAGAACCATTCTGGGAAGCAGCAGCTGTCAAAAAAAAAAAAAAAAAAAAAAAAAAAAAAAAAAAAAAATTCTTCGTTGCTTCTTTTCAATGATGAAAGAGAACAGGTTAAACGTGGGTATAAGTGCGATCTCCCCATCGTCTTCCCTTCCTCCTTGAATCCACCACTTCTATGAGGCATGAAAACGATCAGATCAAATCAAATAAGACGCTAAGTGGATTCATGGATTCCGAACATGAATAAAACAATGTGAAGGAAACAGACTCCAAATAAAAAAAATGTTTCTTTTTTTTCAAAACGGCCCTGATTTTACCAATTCGAGAGGGAACCACCATGGCCGAGTGGATAAGACACTCAAAATGGTGAACGGCTTAAGTGTGAAGGTCCAGCGTTCTGACCTGGCCTATCGCGCGGCTGTCGATCTAACGGTCTGGAGTTTTGTATGGTTTCTCCAGATGTAGCGTGAATACGCTTTAGGACCGCTTAGAAAGTCTTTCGACTAAGGCACTCATCATCCTAGGCAGAGGCAGATAGCCCATCTGTAGCTTTGCTATGAAAAAAAAAACACAAACATTTACCTATTCGATAAGTAAAAAGCTTCCATTCATCCATAATATTGAATCAAAAATTTCATTATAATAGTAATTCAAAACATAGTTTTAGAATCTTGTTTTATGATAGGTGAGTGATTAACACTCCCGGAGAAACCTAAGAAATGTCTTGGGTGAAAAAATAATGCAACGGGTCGTATATGATCAGCAGGAAACAAAACTAACCAAGGGAATACACAATTTTTCACGAACAGATTCAGTTGAATATTTATTCTATTAAGGAATACAATTTCGAAAGACCATCAAAATTTCCATTATCGAACCAGTCACCCGTGTGTGAGAGAGGAGAGCAAATTAATAGTCTGACTCACGCCGAGCGCGGATAGATTCCAAAGTCTGGCAGATAGTTTTGCGGTAATTTCCGAGGTTTCGCGGAGATTTATTTATTTTAGCACTAAGTTGCTATTTCGTTCAGTCCCAGATTTTTGTCTACACGACTTTGTAGACAGGTATTTAGACTAGGGTGAAGATCTTTTGAAATGTGTTGCCAGATAACACGAAAGTGTGTGTTTGTTTGGGGGGGGCATTAAAATCGTGAAAGTCGGACAAGGTTTGCAATTTTTGATAACTGATCGCCAAGTTTGCTGCCAAAAAATAACTTCAAAACCGAACCAAGCTTGAAAAGTATGCTTGGAATGTGTCTGGCGAAGATTGTAAGATAGTTTTAGTAGGCGATTTCAATATAGATTTCGATTCCAAATATGTCTTTTATGGAACAAGAGAGACAAACGCGGCACACTCATGGATTATGATGCCCATTCCAATAGTATTTAAAAGGGTGAAGTATAGTTGGAATGTGCTTGGCGAAGATTGTAAAAGTTTCAATAGGCGATTTTAAGATAGATTTCAAATCCAAAGATGAATTTTATGGAACAAGAAAGAGTTGATTCCTATTTTAACGCTCCCACTCTCACCAACCTAAAAAGTCGCAGCATTTTGGCGAGTTTTGCAGTCATGTGTGTCTAGGAGTTATGCACAAGTTTCAGCGCTCCTGAAAGAACTAGATAAAAACTAAAGCGAACAAATTAGCGATAATCGCACCAGTTAAGGAATTTGAAGACAATTATTAAAACTACTTTAATTGGCAGGGCAAAATAAATAACTAATAGAATGCTGTACTTGTATGTATGTTGTTCCAAATCGCCATTTTAATTCTAAATTAAGGTTGCCACATAATTACAAAAAATCGTCGTGGTAGCTGCATATGTTTAATTATCGACACCTTGGCGGAGTCGGGACGTTTAACCCATTTATGCCTAGTGTCCCTTTTTTGGGACGGCATTTTCGCTATTAGTCGAAAATGTTATTTATTTTTCCTAGCTTTTATTCATGAGTATTCAGGGGCGTAGCCAAGGGGGGGGTTAGGGGGGTCATACCCCCCCATGAGGAATTTTTTGCTATACAAAATGTATATTCTTCACTCCCTTATCATACACATGTATGCATATATGTGAGTTGCAGTAGTCGTAACCCCCCCCATGAAAAATCTCTGGCTACGCCCCTGTGAGTATTGAGCCTCAACTCTACAAAAAATTTTAACAGGACCCAGTAGGATGTTGATATTTCGATGTTTATGCATAATGATTTTAAAAGAAATCATCCCTTGTTCAAGAAGTTGACATCAGAAATTTATCAATTATTTCAGTTATCAGTAAAAATCGAACAAAGTCGCAAAAATATCCAGGCACAAATGGGTTAAGTAGAAAACAACTCGAGAAGGCACAAACACGGCACACTCGTGAATTATGATGCACATTCCAAATAGTATTTAAAACGGTGAAATACAGTTAGAATATGCTTGGCGAAAATTGTAAAACAGTTTTAGTATGCGATTTTAAGATGGATTTCGATTCCAAAGATGTGTTTTATGGAACAAGGGAGAAAAATACGGCACACTCATGAATAATTATACACTTTTCAACTTATGGAATAAGGAAAGAAAATAGGGAAGACACATGGGCGCCGGCAGCATAGGGCAAGGGCCCCTGGATTTTTGTATGCAGTGTTTTCCCTTGCTTTTTTGTTCTTTCCAACATGGTAACCATACGTTGAAGTAGTATTTCCTCCCCCCCCCCTGGAGTAGTCTTTGCCCCCCCCCCCCCGGGAAATATTCTGTCGGCGCCCATGGGAAGACACACTGATTATGAAACGCTTTTAACATATAGCATTTTAGTGCGTATTTAAAATCTGAAACTGTTTCAGATTTTCTTACTTTAAGTTGACAGTTACCTAGAAGATATATATTTTTACGTATATGTGTGTTCCTTCACGCGTTTTCATATACGCACCACATATTCCGTTATCATGAGCTATTTTGAGTTTGTTGATAGTTTACGATTATGTGCTCAGATCAGGGGCGTAGCCAAGGGGGGTTGTTATCCCCAGAAATAAAATGTGCAGCATAAAAAAATATAATGTGGCATAATGTTACATGTTACATATTTACTGCAGAAAGGTTTTTTAAAACATAGCGTATACTACCAACGCTCTCTTCTCTTCGGACTCTGGAATTTTAAAGTATAACCGGCATTTCGAAGCAAAATATTCACGAAAACAAGAAAATCTATCTCACACGTTCTAGAAATGGGCGCAGGGCCATGCCGTGCACCCATATGACCTGTTTCTAAGAAGGAGGGAGGAGTCAGGGTTTCTGTCCCAGAAAGATAGTATATTTTAGTGTAGAACCATATCTACGTTATACTAGTACGCAGGGCCTTACCCAGAAAAATTTTTCGGGGGGGGGTGTGACCAATAGGTGTAAAAGGCTAAATTTTTCACAAAAAGGCTTCATTATTATTGTTTTGTTAACAAAATTTTAAATTTCGGGGGAGACCGGACCACCCAAGGCCTGGGTACGGCCTTGCTGGCACGTAATTTATTGAGCGATTATATATTTTTACAAAAAACTAGGGAGGGTGGGTATACTGAAGAATTTTTTTTTTTTCTGTGGTTACTTATTTATTGCGATAATTATGCGAAAATGACTGAAATAAATCCAAAAGCAGAGCCGTAAAGAACTAAAAATTACAACTCACGTGATCGATGATAGAATATATTTGATGAATTGGTCGAACGCAGGGCTTTCCCCTGTTTACGTATTTTATTTATTTATTTATTTTTTACTCACGCACTTACAATACTTGGGCACGAAGTAAACACTGAATTGAAGGGAGGGAAAAAGGACGATCATCAACATGCAAGAAATAGATAATTTCTTGCACTAAACAAAACATCACTTCCAAACTCTATAAATGAAGACTCATAAAATGCACTATTTCTTGAATCACAGAAGAAAACAGATAATTGACGATAATGACCATTTGAATCACAGAAGAAAACAGATAATTGACGATAATGACCATTTGAATCACAGAAGAAAACAGATAATGACCATTTTTTATTTTCACGATCACAATATAGGCTTTTTGGTTAAATTGAACAAAATCAATACTGAATTAAGGAACAACTACATATTTTCACATAAAATTAGAATACATTGTGGACACGGACAGAGGCACAGCAAAAGCCCCGAAGGGCAAGTGCTTGTCCAAACCGGTAAACGCAGCTCTACTCTGTTCGCTAACAACTGACCTCTAACATTGAAAGGTGCACAGGTGAGGGGGGGGGGTATGTCACGAGGTCAAATTTGGTCGCTAAGTCATTAAGTACTTTTCTACAACATTCGATACGTACATCTGCACACAGAAAAGCAAAAAGTAAACAAAACACTGCGGTCTGGGAGCAGTGCAATACTGCAAGTTAGTCTTTTATATGAATAAGTACGAAAAGTAGACGGGAAGAAATAAATAAATAAAACAGACAGCAGATGCAAATTTGATTAGCATTGCCAAAGCCAAAAAATCGAAATGATTTAAAAGTACGTTATTGCCTTACAAATGAAATGGCTGAAAGGAAATTTGAAAGCTTTAAAAACAGTTACTGTTAAAAACTTATAATTAATTAAATTTACAATAAATTATTAGTTTGAATTTAGACAAAAGTATTTACCATTTGTATTAATTTTTCATAAAAAATATGCACGTTGTGCCAACATGCCAGGGGGTATGCCCACTCCCCGTCCATGGGGCCGTGCCTAGAGTTTTAGAGGCCCGGTGCAAGGTCAACTTTTTAGCCCCCCCCTTTAAATTTTGAACTTTCCTTCAGTATAAAAAATGGTAAAAATGGAACTTTTCTCTCTATTTTATAATTTCATACATGTCCCTCCAAAAGCGCCGTTATTATATTTTTCAAATGTTTTATATGGAAATTTATTTATTCTTCACCAGTGTTCATAATATCAAATTATATTATTCGATTCGATTGGTATTTTTTTTAACTTTCGCATGTGTTTCCGTGGTGTTACGTCAATGATGACCCACGTACTGCTACTCTTGAGTAAATATGTATGCACTTGTTATGCTATACTTCTAATTTTGCTCAGAAATGATTTCATAAATTGTTAAAACTCATAACGTATTGTATTAATAAGCAAGGAAGTTAAAACCAGTATTTTTGTAGAACTGCGATGTTAATCTTTAATTTGAAAATTGATAATTTAAAAAACATTCGAAAACTCAGGTTTCCGAACTTTATGTAGATAATTGAGTCAAAGCCCAGTGCTTAATTTGCATAGGAGCTCAGCTCCTGTACTTCTTCCTTCTGAGTGAATTTTTGCACTGTAGGCAAAACCCGGCGGAGCTCATGATTATTGCGCTCCGCAGCCCATCAATACATTAACTCGAAAATTTCCCAGTTTTCACAGGCAAACAGATTTTAGCGGACAGACTAACTAGGAGTTGATTCGTTTCGAACCGATCTGATAGTCCTTACACCAACAGAGTTCGAGTCTTGTTTAGATAGTTAGAGTCTTGTTTTTTGTCTATATTGTTTAGATTTTTTTCATGCTAATTTTAGACTATTACATCTCATTTCACCAGTGGCGGATTAATGCAAGTTTGTCGGGGGGGGGGGGCGGTGAGTTAGAAGATTGACAACGTCCATTTTATGGAAGTAAAATCGGATCTTTTACATTAATTTCTTTTGTTTCGGGGGGGGGGCGGTTAGTTAGAAGATTGACATATACGTCCATTTTATGGAAGTAAAATAGGATCTTTTACATTAATTTCTTTTGTTTCGGGGGGGGCGGTCGCCCCCTCCGCCCTTGCATTTCACTGTTCTGTGAAATATTGAAAATGTGTCCAATACTATTACATTTGTAAATCTTTGAATTAGCATTATTTTATTACAATGTACTACCAAGTCCCTTATACTGCAGGGGCGCGGGTTTTAAGTACACCACTGATTATGAACATGCGCTCTCGAGACTATTACGGATCCGCAGCCGGCATTTTTTTGCCCTGAAAAAGCGTACTAGCTAATGAAATCTATTGGAATTTTGGGAAATATCTCAACTGATCAGAAAGATTTTCAAGGTGATAAATAAAATTTGACTTTTTGCGGCACGGTGTGGCTACACCTGCTGGGGGTGTACTACCATTCTATGCTACCTACTGCAGGGGGGTATTACACTACCTTACTAAAGGGGGGGGGAGTCTCCCCTCCCTAAAACTCACAAAATTAGATACCTAGTTGCCAAACTTCGTAAAAAAATATTAAAGAAAACTATAACCTACTTTCTGACTCTGGTACACTTGGCAAAACCCAGAAAAAAAATTTCGGCGAGGATCCAAAAATTTCGGAGGGGGACCAAACTGTTGCTGAATTTTTCACAAAAAGACTTCATAGTTATTATTTTGTTAACAAAATTATAAATTTCGGGAGGGGGGGTGCGGACCCCCTGGTGGTGCTACTATTTTGCGATAAAGTCACGGTGGGTTCTTAATGACAATCTGTCCGCTTTTCAATTTCAGAACGGTTACAGACGATTGTTGCAGCCAGAACCTGATCGTAGGTGGACGGGGCCCCGGGGCAAGAGGTTTTTTCGGGGCCCCTATACTATCACAAGTATTTTAACTTATTTTTGTTTGATGTTGCATTTCCCGACATAAAAATAAAACATTTTTAAGGAATACTAAATAAAATTGAATTAAAAATTACCTATTTATTTATACTTATTTAGAACAAGACTATGTATTTAAAAGTGATTTTAATATTTTTTTTAACCTGTTTGTATTATTAGGTGCGATAATTCAAGGAATAGCAATTACGAGGCACGGGAGCAAAGTTCCTCACTTCAAAAGATTTTCTTCATTCACCAAAAAGTTCGAAATTTTCTTTCCTTCATCATGAAATAAATGTTAACTAATGGATATTTTGTAATAAGCATATGTATATGGTCATACCATATGTTTCCAAAAACTTCTAATTTCTTGTTTATTGATCCATGAGTCTTAAAGACCATTGAATTAGAAGAACAGTAAATAAATCTCTAAGTCCATTTATTGTCAAAAAATATGCTATAGATATTACAAAGGAAATTTAGTTGCAAAAATTTTATTATAGCAGTATTTCTGAATATGTAATAAATCATGATAACAATAAATCGGGAGATTTGGGGGTCCTTATTTTTCCGGGGCCCGGCGCTAGTATCACACGGGCTTGCCCCCGCATGACCGTGTGATAATCAGGCTCTGGTTGCAGCATGCTCAAGTATAAGGCTCCATCTATAGGAATTGGTTAACGTAGAAAGATGTAAAAAATTTAACTTTTTCCTAACGATTGATACATATTAACGCGAAAATTTCAACGATGAAGTTTCAGAAAATATGGAAATACCTACATTTAAAATTTGAGTCATTATGTATCAGACGTTGTTGGGTGCATTGCTGTAGTAGGAAGTCCTTGAAATATAAAATGAAATGTGAAAACTGATTGTTATTAATAACATGGCAACCATGGACATCGGAATTTTAAGCAGCAAAGAACTACGCCCAAGACGAACGAACGGTTTAACGTCTGCAAACTTCTATATTATTCCGATCCGATCTGTAAATTAAGCGAACAAACATTTAGAGAATTTAAAACATCTGGATGTAACAGAAAAAAAGAAGTTACAAGTCTTATAAGTTCGGCTTATGGGTATTATAAATATTCAGAAACTTTAAAAGCCGACCAATGACCGAATGGATAAGACACTGAACTTAGGTAGATGGCTCGTGCGAACAGAGGGCAGGATTTTTTTCGCCCTCTTGTATTTAAGGAAAGGGGCGAACTATAATTTGCCCCCTCTCTATCAGGCACGGGCCAATTGGGAGGGGCAGGGGGGTTTTGCCTCCCCTGCATATGAGGAGAGGGGGCGAACTGTATAATTCGACTCCTGTCTATTAATAGATCAAGATCCCAGGGCCCCCAGACCTTACTTATTTTCTCATTCTCAAAATGTATACGATAGAGTCTGTTAAATAATAAATGAACGTCTGTTAAATAATAAATATTTTCGGTGCACTTAAGCGTTTTTGCTTGAAAGGGATAAAATACTGCAATAATAGTAAGGTTAGCAATTGCTAGCCAAATAGTTGAGATATCGGCAAGCTAGGTTCAATTTGAAAGATTCGTTTTTGGCGCCTAATTCGGCGATATTTCGCAAAAAGCTGACAAGATTGAGACAGCTAGTGAGATTTTGGTCATAGCCGAAATATAATGATTAATCAGAGACTTTTAATGAATTGAAGGTATCCACAGACCTTAATGTATTGAAAGTCTTTTGGTTGACCCTGTAAATAAATTACTCATACGATTGCAATTAAAAAAAATGCACAATTGTATGTTACACTAGTTCTAAATACAAAATCTCAACATTCTATAGTAAACAGTTTTAATGCGAAATATGTGTGTAATTATTTTTTAAGTAAAATTTGGGGATATTCCGGAAAAACTCGCCGTTAGTCAGTCATTTATTAGTATATGCCCCAAATCTCGCCATTTGTTATCGACCTCGGCGAGTTTTTCCGGAATATTCCGGAGTTCCGAGTTTTTCCGGTGATTCTAGCGCCACCTTCCATTCTCCAGAAAATTGTCGTACTTGGAGGGTTTCACTGTACTAACACAAAAATAACATTAAAACTGTTCCGATAAACAACTCTGGATTCTGATTTCAGTCACTGAGTCTAGTAGCGAAACAATTTAGTTTGTGTATCTTTGTGGTGTGTGTAAGGTGGAGGGGGGGGGCAGTAGGAGCACGCGCTCCTTTCGAGAGAAATTAGGTAATCAACGGCATGCCTAACTTAATGTATTTCATAAAAGCTGGCATAAAATTTCATTTAAACTTGTATTTGTTATTCAAGCTTTGCGCCCAGCTGCGCTACCCCCCCCCCCCTCAGAAAAAAAAATCTGGATCTGCTATTGGCTGGACCTTGCAATGCGGAAGAGAGGGAGACTGAAAATCGTAAAATTGATTTTTTTTATCTTTTATGGCAATCGTAAATACCATTCCAAACTTGTGGACCAGGCCCTGACGAAAACTCCGTTTGTCCGTGCCCGCACAAAACAGAAATACCGAGGGGTGCAAAACTGCCAAATTGTTTTCATAGTGCTTACATTATAGTTCCACTGGCGCGCAATTTTTACTTCCTTGCTTTACGAAGTATAAGGAAGTAATGTAATGGCGAAAAATTTTGTAGCCAGATTTCGACGAGAAAACAGATTTTGACTACCTCTAAATTTACTTTTAAGAAATTTTACGAAGCATCTCAAGTACGCATGCATGTGCAACCCGTTTTGACCGACAGCGAGTCTATTTTGACCAGATTTTCTCCTGACGACTGTACGTACGTATGTAACTCGCATATCTCAAACACTATTGGTCGTAGAATTGGGAAACTTTATATTTAGGATTGTTGCGCACCTCCCCTTTTGGTCCCAATCTACTGGATAGTTTATCTACTGCCCCCCCCCCCCCAAAGATTTTAAATACATTACGCTCGTTTGGTAGAAATTCATCAAAGCATATTTTAGGGGTAATAGACTATTTCAAACGACTCAGAAGTGATATCCTGATATGTTGTTAAGGGTTACAAAATGAATCTCTTCATCGAAAATAGTGTTTGTATCATTTATAGTTCTGCTACAGGAACATTCAAAAGAATTTCAACACAGTACGGTCAATGGCAGTTTTAGATACATTCATCCATTTCAAGCGCAATACTGTCCTACCATATAGTTAGGTAATGGTCCGACCGGTCACGTCCCTTCCTCAAAAGTAGCTAAGCTTGGCGACTTTTCATGCACGTCTATATATATTTAACTCTCATAGCTCAAAAACTATTAGTCGTAGAATGCTGAAATTTCATCAGTAAGATTGTTGTAACATCTAGTTATACATCTCGATTTTTGGTTCCAATCTACTGGAGAGTTTATTTACGGGATCATCCAAAAGAATTTCAATACTTTAAGGGCTATGGACATCTTCAATATATTACGTCTGTAGTCGGTCTATTATTTGGTCCATGCCCTAAATCTAACCATTTGTCATCGACCTTGGCAAGTTTTGCCGAAATATAGCCAGATGTGGCGCCAAAAATAATGCCCTCCTCTGTGAAGGTCTAGGGTTCTAGCCTGCCGCGCTGTTGTCGATCTAACGGTCTGCGGTTTTGGGTCTTTTCTCCAGATACAACTTGAATACGTGTCAAAATCCCTTAAAAAGCTATTTGCCCGAGTCATTCGTCCCTTTGGCAGGTAGCCCTAGCGTGCTTTGCCTAACAAACTTTTTAAAGAATTTCAAGCTGAGATTCTATGAATATTAATTTAAATCAATTAAAACTATCGATAAAAAGTACTTTTAACTAAGAATATAGCAAACAAAATTGCATAGCACAGCTTCAAAAGAAAAATATGTCAGGTAAAGTTAAGCAAAATTAGTTTATTTAAAAACCAATAGTTAATAATGTAACGCTTTACATAGATAGGTTGAAATTTGCGACTTGCCGCTCAGGTTGTGTAGTGCCTAAAGAATCGTCACACGATGGGTCCGGGTTAGATTCCTAGCATGGGCTTGAGTATCATTTCTTCTGCTCCTTCATAAGAGGCAACGCTGGTCCGCCTATTAGGTGCCTCTGTACTAAAGTAGCCGGCACTTCCGACCATAGGGGTGGAAAACGCCTATAAACGGTAAGTGTCAGCCATTTAAGGAAAAAAGTGCTTTTTTTTTTTTTTTTTTTTCCATAAAGTAAGCTTTCCAGCACTCAATATTTTAACTTTTACAACTGTTTTAATTGCCATTTTTAGAAACAGACAGCAACTTTAAAAGAGTAATAATTTTCAGCATTACAAAAGTAGTTTGATATAAAAGCTGTACTATCTTTAATTATATTTTAATGTGCATAACTTCACAGATCCCTTTTCCGTACTCATTTAAAGGGTGGACATTGACCGAAAATAATAAGGAAATTAACAATTTTTATAAAAATTCAGGGAATTCAGTAAAATTGAACAGTATACGTGTTTTACTGTATGTGAAAGAAAACCTTTTGCACACTTTGAGATGAATGTACAAAAAAATCTTAGTTGTTTTTAGCACTAGCCTTTTATAATAGTTTATTTTATCGGTAGAATAGTTATTAATGTTTTTTTTTTTCCTTAATTTGTTTTTCAGCCAAGATCAGTGAGAGAAAATTAATTAATTCTATCTTTTTATGTGATTGGAGTTGTATTTTTCAAATGTACTGTGTATGCTTCTCATGTAAAGTAACGAAGCAAAGGAGTAAAGAAAAAAAAAATTGGGAAACATAGAAAAAGCGCGATATATCCGAATGTGCGATATATCGAGGGGATATTGTATTACATTTTCTTAAAAAAATATTAAATTTTAATAGCACTACTATTATTACCTAGCGAAAACGGTTAAGCTGCTAGTTCTAAATCCAAATATGTTTTAATCCTTCAGAGTCAAATTGCTCGGTTAGTGTAAAATCACTTATTTTCGCGAATTATGAACAGAACCGGAAGTTGAAAAATCCCGAAAGTATCTAAATAGAGAACCCCTTTTGCATAAGGTATTTTAAGACAACTGAAAGATTTTAAGACGGGCTTGCGAAAATTAAAACCTCGGGAAAATAAGTGATTTTACAGTATTCTAATTATTCTTATAGTTTGCGTGAAAGTGAGTCGAATTTGAATAAATACTGGGGGAAACTGCAAATGGTTGCTATACTTTTTGTATTCTGACCTTAAATGACAAGGAATGATAGTTTGGTGCCCATCTTGATTTAATATTATTTCAGTCTCTGAACACTATTATTATCATCATCATTCTGAATATTTTCGGTGGTTTTAGTTTTATTAAGTTCACAACAAAAAGGTGTTGTCAAGTCTGTACCATTTGTTTTTGTCCATCAAATAAAAATTTGAAAATGAAATGTATGTCTAACTTTCTTTTTCTTGTGTGTGTATTTTTACTATTAGATATTTTGTTTATTAGTGGTTGCGACTTGTTTTATATTCTAATCAAGGAATAGGAATCAATGGTTTCGTAAATACTAAGGTAACTGCTGTTTAAAAAAAA
Source organism: Cheiracanthium punctorium (assembly GCA_038373885.1). Lineage (NCBI taxonomy): Eukaryota > Metazoa > Arthropoda > Arachnida > Araneae > Cheiracanthiidae > Cheiracanthium > Cheiracanthium punctorium. The sequence continues at coordinate 131,640 of JAWZYV010011946.1, forward strand.
AAAGAAGCATAAAACATTTTTCTTATATGACAAGGAAACGCTTTGTCACTGCGCATAGGCTTTATTCGAGAAATAAACAAATTTTAAAAAATCCCAAAAATTTGAAGCAAATTTATATTTTCGCAGCAAGTTAATTTTTTTTTAAAAACATATATGCAAAAATGCAATAGCAGTCTTAAATCACCAAACTTTTCTTTCGCACATACATATATTTCCCAATCCACAAGTTTCTTTTAAGGGGAAGGGGAAGTGGTGGTAAGAATAACAAAGTTCCTTTGAGTTTGGGGGAAAAAGGTTTTTAAATGAATAATGTTTTGAACAATGTTAAGGGTCAAAGTTTCATCTGTGTAGATTTCATGATCATAATTGTAATGTATTGCAATATGGGATTACGGCCGATTATTTACGCGAGGGATCTAGGTGGAAGGATGGGGGGGTGTCTTCCGTGGGGGACTTTTGAGGGGCCCTAACCCGTATTTACGCAAAGTTTCGGAGAAAACCACGGAAAACTCCGAACAGCTATGTCGACGGACGTGACCTGGGTCCAGGCATTTTCCGTCTCCCAATTGGTCGTAAATGAGCTCTGTCACTGGTGGGGCTTCATAATCATAAAAGTGGAGAAAGCGTACTTTATTTTAATATTAACACACTCAAACTTTTTACAAGCTCGAATACGTTATGGTTTCAAAAGCAATGACCGCAATCTAATCAGAGTTCTCGGTGATGGATTACTTCCAGTGGGTTATCTGCCTACAAGACGAGGGGTGAACTGAATCAAAAATATCAGTGACAGTTCATAGCTCTACACCTGTCTCGGTAGCAAAAAATACATAGAGATGCCCAGTCTTTATTAGTTACCAAAGTCTATGATCTCTTTACTATTTACCCCTATTGTAACTTTTGCGCATAATGTATTTTGCTTTTGATAGTGATAGTGACTGAAGACAGAAAGCTATTTATATTTCACAGGTGTTATGAATGCGAAAAAGTATTTCATATGGATAAATTTTTCCGTTTTATCAGAGCTTTATTATCGCATGGGCAAATCGGGACTTTGCCCAGGGCCCCCAATTTCAAATTTTGTTCTGAAATATACTTTTTATATCAAAATTTTATGAAAAATGAAACAAATTTCATAGTTGGGGGCCCCCAAATTCTTCGATGGCCGGGGTTCCTGTTGGTCATAATCTGGCCCTGCGTTTTATCATAGATAGGGTCATAAACTTTAGACAATTTTGAAAAGTTAACAATATGTTTTGCAAGGAACTGAACATGATTATTATGCTTTTATGTAACTATTTTTTGAAGTTCCATATATACTAGTACTTTATAATTAATAGTCTTGTAATTACAGGTTCGTATAAAAACAAAAATTCAAAGCCAGAAATGGCTCGGCTCAAAAGAAGAAAAAAGTCTTTTGCTAAAAGTCTTCATTATCTTATAGTTAATAAAAATTCAAATTTTGATGTCAGTAAGACAGCCCCCCCCTTTTATTACGTCCTTATATAGCAATTCGCGTTTTTGTATAGCTAGTTTCCGGTGACGTAGTCCTAAGAATATAAGGGGTAATACACTGATTTCAGAAATTTAACTACAATGCGCGTAGTTAAAAACCAATAAATTAGGTTCCTTAAATAATTAATCATCTAATAATGGGATTTGTACTGGACTCCACGCTACCTTGGCTTTTTCAGTATGAGACCCACCATGGCCGAGTGGATAAGACACTCAAAATGGTAGAGGGCTGAAGTGTGAAGGTTCCGTGTTCTGGGCCCATCGCCGGCTGTCGATCTAACGGTCTGGAGTTTTGGTCGGTTTTCTCCAGATATAACATGAATACGCATTAGAATCCCTTAGAAAGTCCTCCGACCAAAGCACCCCCCATCCTAGGCAGATAGCCCACGAGTAGTTTTGCCTTAACAATTAAAAAACGAAAACATCTCCCATTTTTAAATCCTTCGGGGAAACATCCTCTGACCAAGTGCACATTTGACAAGACACATGTATTTTACTACTGAGAATAAGCATATCGTCGTTGTCAAATGAATATCTGCTATGTGCACTTTTTACGAGATTTTGACTAATATGACTAGTTTACTAAGCAAATTTTCGTATTAAAAAAAAATAACGTGAATCTAAGCATTATACGGTGAACTGCGGTCCCTAAAGTAAATATGCTATGTGCATCAGCCAGAATATTGTCAAATAAAAATTGCTACGTGATCTCGGAAGAGAAAGAGCTGTGTTGCATTCCAACTTTTGGAATATGAAGTCATGAGGGAAAAGAAAAAGCTTTTGTAGAAGGATAGTCCAAGAGAAATTTACGTAAGCAATGCAAGCGTGATAATCGTGGGAAACAAGCTGGTTTTTATGTTATTTGTGCCGAACTCTAATTCTTAAAATATCTTTAAAAAAAAAAAAAAAAAAAAAAAAAAAAAAAAAAAAAATGCGCATTTTTATTCTAACACATGTGATCTCGGACGCGATTCATTCTTACGCTGGGTAATTATAGTCCAACAATAGCAGGTACGGGGCGATTCTTAAAAGGTGGGTCATCATATGTTAACTATAATCCATTTTCCAAATATTGGAATTTCACTTTAATTTTTTTTTTCTTTTTCTCTGCATTATAATATATAAGCTTAGAATCGAATATGCTAACATAAAAAGACAGCAAGTGTTCTGGAAAATTACTAATTAAAACATTTAACTATCAGATCTGTCGGTTACACATTTTTGACATCTTTGCTCAGTAGGTTCAGATTTCGGACATCTTTGATCTGCAGATTTTGGACATAGCTGATCTTTTGGTTACTGATTTTGAGCATAAGATATTTAAGACATGTGCATAAAAATGCTAGGGCGTAAAAATACATTAAATAGGCTCTATATAATTGCATTTTGTTAATCAAATGTATAATATTTTTTCCTTTTTTTTTTTTAGAAGTCCGTTATGTCTTTTGATAAGTTGGTTTTCGTGAGTCACATTTAAAAAAAAATATTATAAGCAACATATTTAATTTCAGTTTTACCTGTTATATGCATTTAAACAAATGTTTTTGGTCTCCATTGACTCATTATTAGAAGTATCGAACTTAGTTTCTTTTAAACAATCTATATAAATAAAACAGAGTGTAAACTGTCCGTTTGTCTGTCTGTCTGTCTGTGTCTCGCGTAGCTCCGAAACGGGTGATCGTAGACCTATCAAATTTTGTACGGAAATTCTCCAAGACGGGTCTCGACACACCTCGAAGCGATTTTTTCGAAATTCGAATTAGAAAATGTTTTATTTTATGTTTTGTCCGATTTTTAGCGATTTTTCTTGCGTAATACATAACAACGCCGGTAATTGCGCTCGCAAGAAAACGATATTTACATCATCGTATAGAGGAGAAAATTTTCTTTTAAAAACTATTTGTTCGAACTGTGTAACATAATTTGCAGATTTTTGGGAATTTTTCAAATAAAATTAAATTTGACGCTGACTTTCGAAAAATATTTTTAAAACTGCTGCATCTTGAATTCTATCTGTCGTAACTTTTTTATATTTGGGCAAAAGACGGAGCACACAATTCGCCCACTTTTAAAAGAAGAACGGGGGGAAAATATAAATTAGGAGAATTTTTACGAATTTTTAAGTAAAGAAGGATTTTCATTTCAGTAGTACCTGCTTATGAGTTTCGGTTTGATATCTTGCGGTTTGGTTGTCATGGATACAGTAACGATGATTAAAATTGCCAGATGAAAAAAAAATAAATAAAAACGGGTCCTGCGAGCAGACGATTTCTTTGCTTGGCTCGATTTCCTTTTATAAATACTGGATTTATTTGTGAGAAGAAAAATTAAACTGCATAATCTAGAAAAACAATTTTAATGCCTTTATAAATAGCGCAGTCTTATCTCTTTTCTTTTTGTAAAGGGTTGCAAGAGAGGGTAACGTATTTTTAAAATTAAAAAAAAAATGTCCATTTCATGTAGTGTCTGAGGTATTTAACGCTAAAACGAGAACCTAAAAGACAGCATGTCTGAGGAAATAAGACATTTTGAAAGTGAGAAGTTCACTGCAAACAGTCCATTTTCACTTTTTGATACCGAATGACGCTGACATAGGTTTTTTTTTTTTTTTGTGTGTGTGTGTGTCATTATATTGCAATGTTCTCAGGTTATTACATATATGACGCAAATTTTAAGTCAAGAGTGAAATAATTTTGCTTTTTCTAGATTCCACATCACTGGAATTAATTCGAATTACACATGTGAGGAAATTTTTCGTTTCCTACCGTGCGAAGAACGGGCACGCAGCTAGTTAAGATATAAATTAAGAGAGTGAAAAATAAACAGGAACAAATTTATTGCTATTTAAAAGTAATTTACACGGTTATCGAAATTAAGTTTTAAATGATGAAACCCTACAAAATATATAGCATTTGTTAATGCACTTTATTTTTAAAAAATCTGTTTGATTAAAAAAAAAAATTTGGGTTTTAACTCTATGAATTCGAAATAAAAATTATATTATATCTTGTTCACAAGTTTATTAGTGTTTCGATCGTTCTGCAATTTGAATCATCAAATAATTTTCTTAAGTACATTTTCTAGGGTAAAAAAACAAAAAAAAACAAAGAGAACATTCCTAAAAAATAAAACACTTACAAACATTGAATGTCAATTTATAAAGTTAGTGAGGTTTTACTACTCCTTATAAATCGTACTGTTTAAATAATTATGTCCGAAAATTCACCAAGATCGAAGCTGCCACCATTTTGTTTCGACCGTACAGACGTGTTTAACATGCTCTTCAATCACGTTAATCATTATTTCAACAAAATGCACTCTATTTCACGAATAAAAATTGTTGATGTGGAGAAAAAAAGATTGTAACTAATGATTTTCTTAAATATTTAGGACACTGACAACTCTCTGACAATAAATTAAACATTAAAGAAATCGACGTTTCGATTATTACACGAATTGGACATCGTGGTTTATATGCATATTTACAGCATAGAAAATGCACAAAAACTTTAAAAAATGTTTTAAAACCTTGAAAAAATTATTTTAAAAGCTGATAAATGAGTTGACATACTTACATATTATTTATTTAAGCTTCCAAATATAATTGTTTCGATCGTTACTTTTTGAAAAACAGAACTGGCAAAGAACGCATATGATTATTGTTGTAATTCTTCAATACTTTAAGCATGTTACTGCCATATGTTGACCGAAATAGTAAACAAATCATCATTTTATTGTATTCACTCAAAATTTTGATTATGAAACTCCTAAAAACGTGCTAGAATTTTTTTTCTTGGTGTTGCAGAGACATCAGTTAACATAAGAGATGTTCAAAATTAACCATTTGTAGCTAAAATGTTTTAATTTATGGATATTTACAACAAAATTTTGTAATAAATGATACCAGTTCTTGTTTTTGAGTAGAACTAGAAATTCGCTGAGAAAATTTTTCAGTTATTACATCTAACTTTTTTTCTTTCTGAGAACTTTAAGTTAGGATGCGTGATTGTATCCACCTTTATAGAATCACCCTACGACAGATAAATATGATATGAAACCCCTACTTTAATTTTACTTCGTCGTGGTATCATAACAAATAGAAATGCACGAGGAACTGTCTTCGAATGGTTGAATTTATCAGGTTGTAATGAAAGTTTTCCGCCAGATTTGCTTGAGTCAGCTCACGCCGTACCCAGCTATTGACCTTATATGCCAAGTTTATGCGATGCTTAGCGCGACTAATGGACATGGCACTAAAGTCTAACTCTTTTAGCAAACTCTCGAGTGGATGAATATTTTATCTTCTTCCACAGATCTTCGTATGCGGGTCTCATCAGCATCATTAGGCCGGTCAAAGCGCTCTGCTTCTTTAATGCCCTAGTCCTCTTTTTTGAACTTTCGGTACCAAATCTTCACAGTGTCATATGATACAACACTAGTACCTTAAGCTGTACACATCATTCGGTGTCATTCTGTAGCTGACTTTTTGCAACAGAACTGAGAGTAAATGATGGTTCAATCTGGTAGCGTGATAGTTCCATTTCAGACACCTTATACTTAATCATAACGATATTTTTTTACAGATTTCACAACACAGTGCTGTAAAACAAGCCTTTTTCTTTCAAATAACAAAAATCGTTTTGCAAAATATTGGCAAAGACACCAACGCTAACTGATTGTGCAGGCAATACTTGCAGTGGCGGAAAACTTTCGTTACAACCTAATACTTTCAAAAGTGTCTAGTCACTATTGGCCTGTATCATCAAAGTGCAAATACGTTGATTCAAGTTTTCGAGAATACTTGCAAATGTAGGTAGTTTACAAAACGTGATGAACTGAACAAAATAAACTAGTGCCGAGAAATATCTTTCAAAGTGTTCTTAGCGGAAAGAGCATTTCAATTCACAAATTGAGAAAGGATCAATGCGATGTATGCTCCAGTTTTCAGCTAAAAAATGTTTCGCAAGATGAGTATGAGACATGTCCAGAAAAAGATGAAGCACATAGCGCTAAGAACAAAGCTATAAAAATTTTGTTGGGTAAACCGGATCACGTGATGATATCTGTTCACGCGCAAAATGTTCTTTTACCACCAAACTTTCTTGCAGGAGCACTGGAAACAGAAACTGCAGTGTCATAATTTTACAATTTATAACTATTGTTCTGCGGATGTTACTATTTATTTTTGGCACGAATCACATGGTGGGATTACGTCTAACGAAATTACAAGCTGTACCATTGATTACCTTATTACTGCATACAGTCTGTATAAACACATTACCATAATTACTGATGGGGTGTAACTATCAAAATAGAAATAAGGTTTTGCTTATTTTTTCAAAGTAGAAGTAGAATAAATTATACTAGAAAAGAGAAACACAATGATAGAGGTAGACAGTGTGCACTCCTCTATAGAATACTGTAACGAGAATCCGCCAGGCTTGACCCAAGCAACCGTATATGAGAGTGGCTCGTTACGATTTTTTCAAAGATTACGAGCATCTAACCACCAATTTTCAGTCCAGCAGACGTGGTAAAAAAAAGGGTGATCCCACTGTGAATGGCGTCAGAGGATTAGTTATGTAGGTCTCTAATACTGAAACGTGCTTCAAACTTCGCCATCCACATGATTCTATACTTCCTCAATAGGTGTTCTCCAAAGTATCCGAACCTTTAACCTTAATTGACGGTCCATTGGAAATAACTCTAAATTCAATCAGTTACAGGAACTTAAACCGTTTATTGACTACCATCCATTTTATGTTTAAAGTCTGATTAATGCCTGCTTTTTCTAATTTTATTCAACAATAATAAAATACTTATGTAAATTAGACATGTTTTCTTACTAATACCTGCTACGTGCCACTAATTGACAATTTATAATCTGCTATGTGCACAAATTACTTTAATTTGGTAAAAATAAATAAATTATTACATTGGAATACCTAAAAATCAAATAAAAGAACGCGTAACACATATAACTTTAATTTAAAGTAGTTTTCATAAATCTGCTTCACATAAATTTTTGCATATCTTAAAGTTATACATTTCTCATTTCAGCAGGGTTCGATCCAGGAATTTATTCCAGAGTCCCATTTTTGTGAAAACTGCTTAAATTTTTGTGAATTTCAACACTTATTTTTGTGAATCTTCTTAACACTTATTTTTTAATGTCACTCTTCTTTTTGTTAAAATATTTGATAAAACACATTAAAATGTAGGGTGAAATGCTAATGAAGGGCAGTTTTAATGGGTGATTTTGTGAAGGGGGCCGCAAAACGGACCCAATTTTCGTCTGCATCGACCCCTGTTCGGTATCTCAAAGTTACACTTTTGCACATAGCAAATATTCATTTGACAACGATGATATATTTAGCATTTACAGGGGAATTATTAGTGAGTTTTATAGTCTTATTTCGATAGAGCAGAAGTTTCCATTTGGTATCTTTTCAAAACAGAATCAAAAAATTAAAAATTTAATGCGTTCAAAAGTTTTGGGGGTCTCCACTGAAAATGAGAAGTGTGTGTAGAAGAGGGGGGGAGGGTATAAGCTCAAATTAAACACTAGCGAGACGGCTTTCATTCCATCCCCAAACACATTGCTCTTCATCGGCAACATTACTAGTTTTAAAAATTTGTTTTGTTTTCTAATTTCCTTCTTCCATTGTTTGAGCAAATGCATTTCAGTCTTATTTTCCCTAAATAACAGTACTTTTTATGCCTGGAAGACTGAGCTGCATTTAAAAGGTCTCCCGATTCCTTCACGTCTCAGGGAAGTCATTAAAAAGCAGTGTCTTATTTATTTTAAACTGTCAATCGTTGGTGCATTCAAAAAGATATGCCGAGAAGTTATGATCACAGAAAAGGGATATTTGCCATTGCTTGAAAGTATCTCATCAATGCATTCAGAGTGGTTTATCTTTATAAATCAGTTTTCTAGATTTTAAATCTATATTAAAATGAAGATAAAAGAACACGTATTGTTATCCATCCTCAATCGCCCCCTTCTCCTCCGAATAATCAGCAAGTGATTTCCTTATGTGAATTATCGAAGTTTCAATAGAATTTACAAGAAAAATGTTATTTGGTTTACTTGTTTGTGTGTGTGTGTGTGGGACACCAGATTGAGTGTACTTGAACATTTAATCTGAAAGAGACCATTTTAAACCTTGTAGATAATGGAGAAGGGAATACACAGTAAAAAGAAGCAGTTTTTCCGATTTACCATTATGTATTGTATTTAAAAATAGTGGTAGAAAAGAAATTTTTTCTCCACATTAAATATACACATTATGGTTAATATATAAATCAAAATAAGTCAAGCATAAGTTAGTTTTCAAGAACTAATTAACATTTTACATAACTAATTTTGACCCTTTTTAAACCAAAAAGTCTGTTTGGTACACTTTAAAAAAACTGTTGAGTTTTCACCTTAAAATTTGGTATGGCATCAGAAAACATACTATATGAGAATAATAAGTAGCAGTTATCATTTGGCTTAAATGAAATAAAAATATTTTTTATAAAACATCCTAAAAATTTTAAGAACATGTTCTTCATAATTTTAAAACTTTTTCACTTTTCTCTACTGCTTTTAGATTTTTAACGAAACAATAGTTAGTTAAAAAATGTTGGAAATTTTTTACTTTTTAGCTAAAATAGATTTTTATAAAAGTTTACTCAAGCATTTAAAAAGAGAGAAAAAGAAAGAAAGGCAAATATATAAATGCATACCACCCACAATGCTTAAAATATATATGTATACCGACACAAATTTTCCGTGCATGGAATTGTTTCAGTCTGCTCAATTTTTCAGGTCTATATGTGAAAATTTGAGCCATTTTATGTTTCATATGCCCTTAGGAGAGCTGAAAATACTACAAACAGCGTACAACTTAATAATCAGCATTTAGTGGAGCAAACATTTAAATCTGCTTCGCAATGTACTTATATTCTAACGCTATATTTCAGAATACGCATTATCTGAGCTATATTAAGTGTCGAGCTGCTGATTCTGTGAAAAAACACCACTTCCGTATGTTTACAAATGCAGATTCAACTTCAACATTTAGTCTAATTCATCAATTTACGTACAACAAAACGTAAATTTTGTCTATTTCCTGAGTAGAACATTAATTTCGCACTAAATTAATTCTAGCAAAATGCAGTTTGTAACTATATAATAAGTATTTTTCAAATTTAAAACTATAAAATTTATTTGCACTTCGTTGCATTTTACTCAAAGAAAATGTGCTGCTTTCAAATTCGAGCGCACTTTTTCATTACCACTATCAGAGGCGTAAATCCTTCAGGCAGTGGCGTATCCAGAAATTTTTCATGGGGGGGTTATGACTACTGCAACTCACATATATGTATACGTGTGTGTGATAAGGAGGGGGATAATATACATTTTGTATGGCAAAAAAATCCTCATGGGGGGGTTGTGACCCCCCTACTTGGCTACGCCCCTCCCTCGAGGGGTTTGGGGAAGTGGCCAGCCCACCTAGTAAAAATCAGTGGGAAAATTTTGAACTTTGAACATTATTTTTAACTATAAAGATGTAAAATTAATGAGAGCAGTCGGAAATTTTTGAGTTTTCATAGTACATATTCGTACAAAATGTAAAAGCTCGAAGTGTTAGTCGGACAGTTTGAGTTCAGAAGTGCTACTTAGAAAAATCGTATACACCTAAAAAAGTAGTCAGAAAATTTTTCAGTTTCGGTTTAGTAACAACTTTTGCTCTTCATAAATGTATGAATCAAGCAGGGGTAGCGCTGTCGATCGCCCACGTCGCAAATTGCTATAATAAAATTAGTTTGGCGAAAGAGAATACGATTTGGTGAAAATATTGACAATTGCATTTGTTAATGATGTCCGGCAAAATCTAATTTGGCGAATGGATTGGCGAAACTTTAAAAAAAGGCAGCGCGACCCCTGATCAGTTGGAAATATCAGAAATACTAATTTCACTTAGCGTTTGCAAATGCTTGAATGAAACAAAATCTAAAATTTTTGCGCTCAGGAAGTATTTTCACAAATTATGCACGTGAAAAAAATTCCCCCGGAAAATTGGGAAATTTAGAAACACAACTTTCGCCAACAAATCAAATAAAACAGTCAATCGGAAATTTTGGAACTTAGGGAGTATTACTTTCACAAATTGTACACATGTTAATGAAAGTAAAGGGAAATCTTATCAATCAAACAAAAGCATTCAGAATTTTTTTTAACTTTAGAGGGTATCAAACAAAAGCAATCGGAAATTTTTATAAACTTCTGTTTAGAAAATATTAGATTACTAGTCATACACAGTCAAATAAAAGAAATAAAAATTTTTCACAGATCAGGAATACTACTTTATCAATGTGTTAATTTGTGAGCGAGAATCATAATTTGACAAATCTAAAGGAGAAAAATAAATAGAACTAGCCTGACACACACATACACTGGTGTCGAAAATTAAAGTTGCAAATTTGGCGATTATCTAGAAGAAAACTGTACGATGTGGCCATCGACATGCGCAGACCTCGATTCCACGGATCACTTATGGAATGTCAAAACCGCCCTCCAAGGACCCTTGAGGGGTTAAAATAAGAGCTTTTGGAAGAATGGGAATAACTGCCATGATTGTTGATCAGCAGCCTCATTAGCAATATGAGAGCTCGATATGAGGCTTATATAGCTGTACGGGGTGGCCACACATTTTATTCGACGAAGCAATAAAGAGTTATGACATATCCTATTTTCACTAATGTTGGTCTCATTTTCATATCAGACTACATTAAACTCCTGTGCAAATATGTTTGTTAAAATTTCCTGCTTTATAGCATGCGATATTAGTATACCAAATTCCCATGCATTAAACCTATTTTTGTCCAAAAATCTCATTTTTCAATTCTTGTAACCTTAATTTTGGACGCCTGTGTACTTTTACAAACCAAAGGTACGTGAAATAAATAAATGAAGAAATTTCGATCTTCGAGAACATTGAACTCAAATATAATTATTAAACAAATATGCAAGCTAAAGAATAATATTTCCCTAAAAATTAAAGCGATATTGTTTTGTTTAAGGAAAAATTTCCGTTTTTCAATTTTCTGAAATTATTACTGTAACATTTTTTAAACTTCATTTACTATAAAAGTGACTTACTTAATTTTTTAAAATGAACTTCCGACTACGAAAGTATTTTTATATTCCACCTGCAAATAAATATTGACTTTGTAAAAAACGCCTCTCAAAATTACTGATCTTTTTATTTTAAAGACATTTTTACAGGATTCATTGTGTTAAACAATGGTGTCACAGAAGTGCCATACGAGTATTTAAATAATGTATATTTAAAATACTGAAACTACTTAAAAATTTAAATAACGTGCGCTTAAAAATGTAACAAGTTAATACATCAATTAAAACATTGATAGATTTGCAAAATGCGTTAAATGAAATGCCTTAATCAAAATACTTTACTCACTAAAAACTATATCTTTACAAATAACATGTTTGCTTGAACTAGATTTCTTTAAAAAATTTTACAGGATTTTTAACTAGCTTTTGAGTCTTTTTTTACACTACTGCTACACTTTTTATGCTATTTTTTATGTAAAAGAACAAGCTGAACATAAGGTGCCATTGAAGTTCTCTTCCCCGCCATCAAATAAATAAATAATAATAAGTGAGCATTTACTATTTTACTAACTTTTAGTAGATGTAATTTCATCGGATAAGTTGAAAACAAAAATCCCGAGCTAATGCTTTAAAAGAGAAAATAATTACTTTTGAGTTTTCAGCTATTCTTGCATATTTATAAGAAAAATAAAATGCATAAAGCGAAAAAATAAACCGAAAACTTACAGATGAAAATTTAAATATTTTAGATGCAATAATCTTAGCGACAACAGCTGTTGATATTTTATGTCGCACAAACCAACCAATGAGATGAAGAAATAAATCATTTGATTATTAATGCTATTGCTGTAGATAATTAAAATACTAATAGTAATATTGATGCATTATCTGAATTTGAGAAACATCAGCACTGTCTTTCAAAACCACTATGTACTGATGACAGGGGCGTAGCCAGAAATTTTTGATGGGGGGGGGTTACGACAATTACAACTCATATATATGTATACGTGTGTGTGATAATGTAGTGAAGAATATACATTTTGTATGGCAACAAATTTCTCATGGGGAGGTTATGACCCCCCTACCCCCCCCCCTTGGCTACGCCCCTGACTGATGAAAATCCAAAAATTTTGCTTCCATAAATTCCAAGCAGCTAATATAGTTTGCATTTTTATCACACATCAATTTATGTAAATGTTCTTTAGCAGCAGAAGCAGGAAAATTATCTTTTAAAAACAAAACAATTTTGTTAACCACTCTAGTGACTGTTGTTTCAAATGAAAGAACTTTTAGTCACCAGAAGATATTAAAAACTGATATATGATCAAGGATGGAAGACGATCGCTTAGAATTTCTGATGCTTTTAAAGTTCTAGTTCGGTGAAACAAAACCCATGTGTGTGTTATTGTGTGTATTACATGGTCCCCCACACAGGTGAGGTGGCTCTGGGTGGACCACTGGGTCCAGGGCCCGGCACTAGGGGGAGGGGGCGAGTTCAGCCCTACGCAGTTTCAATTTTTAATTACTATAATTAATACAAACTAGAAAAAATATTTTGAATATATTTTTTATCCAACGAAATTTTAGAAGGGTACAACTAATTGTTTTAGTATGAAACTGAATACATTCATAAAGTACTAAATTCTTGTCGTTTTGTCATTTTTAAGTAACAATTTTATAAATATAGTTTGCACTTAAAAATAGTTACCATAATTATTCTCCATATTTGCAGGTTAAATTATTTTTTAAACTGGAGTATGGGTAAGAAATAACAGCGCAATTTTGATGCAGCACACGGCTGGGAAAAAAGTGGGGGGAATGGGCCTGTCGATGATCCTGGGTCCAGGGCCCGTAATCGAATGTGGGGGCCATGGTGTATTAAGGCAAACCTGCACAAGGGGTATCTGCCAAGGATGAGGGGTGCCTTGTTCGAGCGCCTTTCTAAGGGATTCTCATGCGTATTCACGATACATCTGGAGAAAACTGACCAAAACTCGAGACCGTAGATCGACAGTCGCGCGGCCTGGATCGAACGCGGAACCTTTGCACTTCAGCTGTCTATCATTTTTAGAGTTTTATCCACTCGGGCATGGTGGGGCCACACCTACTTTGTTTTCTGTACATAAATTAAAATAAACTAATTGCACCAGAGTCTCAAAAATAAATAAGTAAAATTAGCATGAATTTTCATAAGATGCACTGGACGTTGTAATAAAGAAAAAATCTGTGCTTTTGTGAGACTTTCAGAAAAAAAAACTGCAATTGAACAACAGCAATTTTTAAAAATTCTTTATATATAAGTGAATCGTTTTGCAAAATTTTCGATATTTCAGTTTTCCCCCCGAAAGTTTCATAACGGATACATACAGATTTCGAAATGAAAATGTTGCGATAATTATTTTATATATTTAAAATTACCAGAGTTTGTTGCTCAGTTTTGATGTTTAAAAAAATTTACAGTATATTTTTAAATTAATTTATTATTATAATTATTTTTGCCAATACATTAATTAGCCCCTCGTTATATCGCGCTTGTCGGGAGACAAGATAAACAAGGGGCGCAATGTATCCGGCGAAAGGGTTATATAATAAAACTTTCATTTTATAAACGCATACACTTAAAATATAATGAAATTAACACTCTAAGTTATCTGATAAAGCATAACCACTTAAATAATAAGCACAGACGTTTAATATGCCTTTTGAAATGTAAGTACAAATCATATTTCATTTCCTGCTAAGAAGCTATCCAAAGTCATCTGCATTGATTTTTCTCTCATAACTTGCTGTCCGGTAGAGATCGGTGAGCGAAAATGATTTGATAGTATGTGATTAGAGTTGCATTTTTTCAAATGAAGCTTATTTTATTTTGAATGAAGCTTATTTTGAAATGAAACTTATTTTTAAGTAAAGTAACGAAGCAAAAGAGTTTTTTTAAGGGGGGGGGGCATAGAAAAAGCGCAATTGATTCGAATTCACGGTGTAACGAGGGTTGTACTGTATTAAGATACTGGTGTTTCTATAACATGATAAAATAAAATTTATAAATTATTCATATTCAATAATTTATAAAATGAATTTCGAAATTGTGGAACGCACGTTCCAAGGTCGTGAAAGCGTTAAGAAAAACCGGCATAATTCACACTGAAAAAAAAAAAAAATCGTTAACCAAATAAGGGTTTTGTTTAAACTTAAAAACTGTTAGTTTTTTTAAAGGATTCGTGTATGAATTATTGTGCTTAATTTTGGGGTAATGGTAGATAGCCGAAGTGTGAAGATCCCGGGTTCGGGTCCCATCGCGCGGCTGTCGATCTAACGGTCTGGAGTTTTGGTAGGTTTTCTCCAGATGTAACGTGAATACGCCTTAGAACTCCTTAGAAAGTCCTTCTACCAATGCACCCCCTCCCCTTGGCAGATCGCCCTAGTGTAGCGTTGCCATAATCATACACAACAACATTTTACCATTCTGTCTTCTGAAGTTTAATAGTGTAGATTATGCTTTAAGATAAACAGAGCATTTTTGGATACTTGAAAAAAAAATTCTAAATATATTTGTTCTAGAAATGTTTTGTTGGCCAATCTAACAGGCAAAAAAAAATTTAGTGTGCTGAAACCATGCAGAAAACTTCCTTCCAATGCTATCTTTAACCATATGGTATTAGTATTTAAATGAATTTTCTGTGTGTAAGAGAGTGTTTAATTAAGAAGGAAACCGACGTTTAACTGGAGTTCAAAAATCTTTAATGTGCTGTGCAAAATAAAATATTAAGTAATATGCATCCAAAATATCATTTCGGATATTTGGAAGGAAAGGACTTATCTAGATTACCCTCAAGAAATGGCATCTGAATTTTAAGAATTTGGTAAAGATGTGCAATCATTGTGTATACCCAGATATTCAAAGGCGTAGCCAGAAGTTTTTCATGGGAGGGCGGGTTACGACTACTGAAACTCACTTATATGTATACGTGTCTGTGATGAGGGAGTGAAGAATATGTATTTTGTATGGCAAAAAATTCCTCATGGGGGGGGGATGACCCCTAACCCCCCCCCCCTTGGCTACGCCCCTGCAGATATTTATTATACTTTAAACACACATTTGTCAAAAATAGTAGCAATATTAACTGAAAGACACCATTCTTTCACAAAAAAAAAAAAAAAATATGCTAATTGCAAAGGGCGCGGACTTACAATACATATAAAACTGGTGTTTCGATTATTATAAATGTATCGAAAACAAATTTTATTTGTCCTCTTTGCTAGTCAGGAATAATTTTTAAATGATACATAAACTCGAATGAGATTAATTAAATAATTAAACATAAAAAATAAATATAACTCTTTATGTGCTGTATTTTTCAATACAGTTTTAATCATAAGGGTAGTATCGATTGGGGGAGAGGGAATAAGCTCCCTCAATTTTTCTCTTAAAGATTTTTCCGTGAAAAACGTAAATCGGTCGATAAACTTTGTTATTCGACAATTTTTTGGTCATTCTACACGTTTGTACACACAAATACATCATAATACACTTTTGCTTCCAATTTGAGCTTTTAAAGGCAGGTTATATTTTAACTTTACTTTTTTGAAAATTTCTTGTGTACTTCTAAAAAGTATTATTTTAATGCTTTAAAAAATTTCTATATGTTAAACGCACCGTGAAATACAATGAAAACTATACCATCATTCTTTAGTTGTTTTCCCGCTTGAAAATTCAGCTGACTCATTACATAGTATTAAGTATGTTAACTGAAATTTTTTGAAAAGTATTTAATAAATATTCTTATGCGTACGGTTTATGTTTTATACGGAGGGATCTTTTGATACTTCTTCGATTCCTTCAACCTCCCCTTCTTCCAAAATAATATTTTTAAAAAATAACTCTTCCCCCTTTTTACCAAAAAACGGCAATTGATGGTTTAAAATCTTATACAAATGCAAAATTAACGTCTACTATGAGAGCGCGCATGTACACACTCAGACATCACAACAAAAAAGAAAATATATAATAGCATTTTACAAAATTTACTTTTGTGGCTAATACTTTAAAATAGAAAAAATACATAAAATATGAAAATATAATACCTTTATGAAACTATAAATCCAAAGTTTGAAGCTGTAAAGAAAATCACTAGAAATTTCATCTTAGGTTTCGCTCATTTATACAACAAAGAGATGATCACTCTAGTCAAAACATCTGCTCTTGCGCAGTGTTATTTTATCCTACCAAACAAACACTCCGTGTATCCTAATTCAAAGAACATAAACAGCCATGTGGTAGCCAGGTTCGCAGAGTATTTCCTTCTTATTCGAAGATATGAGGGTGATCAAGGAACACAGAAAAGTTAAACATACACTTTTAGAGGTTGAAACCTTTTCAATCGTTAAGAAGTTTCCAAGAGTTTCAAATATTCAGGAGTTCCTTGTCCTGCACTTAGTGCGAGCTTGTTGAGAATAGTAAAAATCAAGCAGTAAAACCTCATTTTAATGCAGGTTCACGCAAATGCAAATTTTGTAAAAGACACTCTGTTGTAATTTTATGGCAATAACAAATAAGAAAAAAGTAAAAATGTAACAAAAGCGTTACTTTGAACGATTCTGTCCAATCACATTTTGATTTTGAAATGTAGTGCGTTTCTAGCTTCTTCGCATTCTTTTGGCTTCTTACTTTCTTACTTATCGAATTTTAAACTTCAGAGAGGTTGAAATGTTTCATAATCTCAGTTACATCTTATGTATAAAGTTTTTCTCATAATTCTTTGAATACGCAACTGAGTTACAACAATGTAACAACTCTTTCAGAAAGTAGAGAAAAAGAAAAACCAACCGGTCACGTGATCTATTTTAGGTATCTAACTTATTCAATTTTTGTAGTTTCCCTTTAAATGTATGTATTGAAGAGCAATGCATATCAAGAAATTTCTTTTCTCCACTGATAAGGATACAATTTTTCATATTTACATATCTTATATAAAATAATCCTCAATTATTAGTTAAATTTCCGTTTTAAAGCTTTTAAGCATAGCTTTGAAATACTCGGAATTTTTCTTCCTTAATTGATATGATAGTTACAGTACTTATTTGAATAATTCGAAAAATTTTAAATGTAGACATTTTAAAATCAAAATAAAAGTATCTCTAAAATAATACCTTATGTAGACATAGACATTTTCATTGATTAAAAATATACAGCCCATTTCATTAAATAAATGAGATACTATTTGTTTTCGTTTGACTACTTCTACACCAAGACCTACAACAGGCACAGATTTCAAATTTCTGCACAAATTTTCAATAAAATGGAACTATTATCATTTTTAAGTCTCAAGTTTAGTCTCAAAATCTTAATAAGTTTAAAAAGTAAGCATTTTGCATCTGCAGCTTGCAAACTCAGCTATTTCACTTCACGCCAGAAGGACTTAACATTTTGACAAAATACATTACTGATTTCCTAATGCATAATGTTATCTTCATGCCACAATTCGTACAACACAGAATATTAATATTTTGAAATGTTTACAACTTTATCATATTGAGAAGGTTTAAAAGCATTAGAATTTTTTCTGTGCTGAAAGTTAAATATCTCCAGAACATAGGTAATTGCAAAACATCTAGTATCATCATAAATAGCAAGCAAAATATTCTATTTTTAACATTTTACAGCTCAAATGATGCTTACAGGGACGTATCTGGGAAAAAACTTCAGAGGGTGTTCAAACGGTAGAAAAGGCAGAATTTTCCGAAAAAAGACTTTATCATTCTTTTGTGTGCAAAAGTCATGGCATTGTCCAGACCCCATGGACCCTCCCCTTAAATAGTCCTTGGATGTTTAACATACGATTTTCATACAACTTGCTTATTTGTTTAATAGATGTTGTAATGAGTTCTGTTGAAGAATTATTTCTAAATGGAAAATATTTTTCTCAGGATCTGAACGATGTTTTTCCTTTAAATAAAACTTCAATTTAATAAAACAATTTTCAACGTGAATTTTTATCGTATCAAGATCAGTCAGAAAACATTCGCTTTCCTCCAAAGACTAATTCTCTAGTTTCCTTATACTTCTGTGTAACTGCCCATGTTTTTTTTTTTTTTTTTTTTTTTTTTTCCCCGAGTTTTAAAACTCCTTTGATTGACAGTAACAACGAATGCTTCTTACTTTTCAGAATATTTGCACCAATGTCCTTTTAAGCAGACGCCCCTCACCTTGTATAATCCTAGATAACAGGCTGGAAATCAAGTTTCTTGTTCCTTGTAAGAATAAGAAACATTTTATGAAAACTTTTTTTCCCTTTAATTTCATGGAATATTCAAAATCCAGCTGCACGCTGCATAAAATTCAGCTTCTAAAATTAAATGCGGTTAATTGAACGGTGATGTTCAAAATGTTATAAATTTACAAAATGTGCCATTTTTTCATTTTTCTAATTTCTAGATTCCCCCACCCCACTGTAAAAGTTTCAAGACGTAAAACTGTCAATTTTCAAAATGCTTTCAATTTTGGTAAGTGAAAGCAGTTATACATCTTTGAAACAAATAATTAATTTGCGACTTTTAGAAAGAATGCGTAGAGAATGTCTGTGTATCGAACTCTTGTAGGTCTTGAGAATTATCTGTACGGAGAGAATGGTATTTTCAGACTAGCTTTAAAAATTGAGAATATTTAATTTTTGAGCATGCTGGGTCAACATGTCCCCATTCAAGTACAAGAGAAGTAGCTGAGAACATATTGTTGTAGATAATTCTTAGTTTTCGGGTTCGTCGTTTGAACGTCCAGTGTAAAATTTTAATAAACAGTCCACTTGTCAGAATGGAACACAAAATTTACTGCTTCTAGAACATCATTGAACAATCTGCTGTACAAATTTCACAGGAATTAATAAGCAGCAGCACATCTTATAACCGTCAGCTTAAGACAAAAGCCTTCTCAGGTGCTGTATTTCGCACACAACAAAATTCATTCACGGGCTAAAACTCAGTAAAAACTCTCGAGCAAGATCATAAACAGTACTACACACAATGAAACATTCACAAACAGCGTTCAAAAACAAGCTTCTCAAAACAAGCAAAATCTTGCTTCTAAAAGCACACAAAACATAGAGCCTTATGCTCTCAGCAGAATGGGCATCCGCTCTTTGCAGCAGACAATAGCAGACTAACTGACCCTTCACGGGCTCACTGCCCTTTGAATAGCTACCGTCAACATTACGGGAAATTCCAGAGAAAGCCATGTCTGGAAAGATCCCGATCTACCGCGAATTTTTATTGCGTCATATAAATGTAAATGAGTAATATTAGGCTATTGCGTAATACTAAGGCAGGGAAACAAACATTACAGGCCTCATTAGTAAAATCGCGCACAACTTAGCGACCTTTTAGCGAAATAGCGCCAAATAAGTAGCCAAAATAAGTCTCCAAAAGTGAAGTCAGCTAAGCTCTAGCGCTATTTCTCCAGAATTCGGGAAAACCCTATGTTAAGCAATGGGGACTCGCAAAATTTCCTATCTCGCGTTTTAGTTAATCGATTTTGATGCAACAAAATGCAAATTTTAATTATTATTTGATTCGCAGAATACGAAATTTTAACTGTATTTCACAGTTAAAGGGCAGAAAATTCGTAACAATATTAACCCTCAACTAAAGTAAGCTAATGATTTTTAAAAAAATGATTCATTAAAGTAACATATATCTTTGCATTTTAAACATTAACTAGTTAAGACCTGCCAAAAGTTAAAATGCAAAAATAATTTCAATGTAAAAGAAATCCAAAGTGTGCCGATACAATTTTCTTTAAATTTATTACTGGAAAAAACTATTTGTGAAACGAAATTAATTTAGCACTTTTTAATTTACCCCCCGAGAGCATAAATATTAAGATCCGTTGCATGAGCAAATCAGGCCAAAAAAAGAAAAAGTTTCCATCGCCATCTCAGAATTTCATTTTTTTTTTTTTTTTTCTTGTGTTGCCTTACCCAAAGAAATAACAAATCTTACCATATAGTTACGCTGATCCCTGACTCACTCACTCTTAACAATTCCGGTCTGACCAATTCAAAACGAAACTTTTGCCGTCATTAAACCAAACAGATTGAAAAGTTATGGTCTAAAACTGTGATAAATTTCACACCGTTTCTACGATCCGCTTGACATATTTCATAATCATAATCATGTATGAAAATATGGAAAGCAATCTGAGCAACTTTAAAAATCTGAAAATCTACCCGTTCCCTCATTTTTAGGTGATTTTTCGCTCTTTTCAGCTCCATTTTAGTTCCGAGAGTAAAAAAAAGTGAATCATTTGCGTGACAAAATTATCTTTTTCAAGTGAAAATAACGTCATACAATTGGGATTCCAATTCACTTAAAATAGTTTTTCCAGGTAACATGGTTTAATTTATTTTCATTAAAATAATCGTCTACTGAAGGATTAATATAAGAGGTGCTGAGTACACAAAGCGAAATCGTTCGAAAATGCGAAAAGTTTATGCGCATTTCCAGAAGCGCATGAAATTCGATTTGGGTATATAATAAAAATTGAATATGAAGTTATTTATTTTAGTTGGACGAAGATCAAATATATTGACTATAGACATATTTTCGTCAAATGTTTTTTCAAGCGCCCGTTGTAATTCCCTCCACAACGGGCTTTTTCTTCCAGTCTGAAATATTTTTGCTTTACCTCTTTTAGTTTTGGAGTTATGGGGAGGGGGGTGTCAAGGTATCCCATAATGACGTAGAAATAATTTAGAGCTATTTTTGCCACTTTATTGTCTGGACTGTGACTGGCTCTGAGGTGCTTCAGAGAATTATTTCTTTTTATCTGATAATATACCTGGAATATTAACAACTCAAATTGAAAATTCATTCGAGGATAGTCAGAGCCCCCAAATACCCCCAATTTCATAAAAAATACAGTTTTGAAGAATGCTTTAAATCTTGGCTCTGGTTTAAATACAGAGAAAATTTTGCACAATGAAGTTATACATCTTCACATGTTCCAATCTTAAAAATTTTCATCCAATTAAAAAATTTTTTGAAGGTGCCCAGGGCCCCTCAGTACGGGGCCCTAAACATGGTCGTTAACGTTAATTTATGCAATTTCAAAGCATTGGGGCAGCTGGCTCTGACTTCTGACATGAGAACTATTTGCATGCAGATCTAGTATCAACATAGTAGTTTCATAGTATGAAAAAAATATTTTTTGAAGTTACAACTGATTCCAAGAAAAATCCAAAATAGTACCTCCCTATTTGGAACATTTCACCAGGCGCGTAGCCAGGAAAATTTTCCGGGGGGGGGGAATATGCGCCTGGAAAATTTTTCGGGGGGGGATATGAACTTATATCTGTATAAATAGACGGAATTTCATCACTAATCCAAAAATTTCGGGGGGGGATATATCCCGATATCCCCCCCACCTGGCTACGCCCCTGCATTTCACTAACACGCCTGGGGCATTTCGGCGTTACTTTTAGAAGTTTAATCGACTGTAGCAATATTGAAAATTAACTTATTCTGCATATATCGCACATAATTCTTTTACAGGGGCACTAATAAGAATTACATACACTATATTACTACTCTAACTACTGAACCGATTCGAAAATTCTTTTCACTGATAGAAAGCTACACTGTTCCTGAGTATTATAGGCTACCTTTTATGCATTAGCATAAATATATCTTTTACAGGGACATTAAAAAGAATTTAATAGATTACGCTATATGGACATCTCTGTAACTACTGAACCGATTCTAAAGATAACATTTTTTCACTGAAAGCTACTCTATTCCTGAGTAACATAGGCTATAATTCATGCATGTAGCATAATTTACAGGAACACTCAAAATAATTCGTAAATATAGTCATTACTTCCATTCGCCAATTGAGGAAAAAAAAAACTATCTAAATTTAATAACTCTACATGTTGTGTTGGAACATGTATTCGATTTGTGTGCTTGTTCACGAGGAACCGCTTATAAATCCACGTCCGAAAAAGGACAGACACAAGGGGCGGGCAAATGCCTTGGGGGAGGAATGTTCTGGGTCTCTAGAGCGTATTCATGTTACATCTGGAGAAAACCGCCCAAAACTCCAGACCGCTAGACCGACGCACCGTAGAGTATTCGTATCAAAATCCTGGCCAAAAGTCGAAAATTTTAAATTTGTTTAACCCATTTGTGCCTGGATATTTTTGCGACTTTCTTCGATTTTTACTGATAACAGAAATAACAGATAAATTTCTGATGTCAACTTCTTGAACAAGGGATGATTTCTTTTAAAATCATTATGCATAAAAATTGAAATATCAACGTACTACTTGGTCATGTTAAAATATTTTGTAGAGTTCAGGCTCAATACTCTTGAATAAAGGCTAGGAAAAATAAATAACGTTTTCGACTAATAGCGAAAATGCCGTCCCAAAAAAGGGACGCTAGGCATAAATGGGTTAAAGACAGTAATATATATGTTTTTGGATAGCCTAGTAACTGATGCATGATGTAATGCATGTTTTTCCACCATAATTCATATCCAAAAGATGCAACACTCGGTTTAAAAGCAAGTTTCTTCATTTACGGCAAGGGATTTCAGCGTTTCCTATTACTTCGTCTTGCATATTTTACGGGCTCTTTAAATTAATTTACTGATTTGATACTAAGTATAATTGTAGTAAAATATATGTATTTTAATTATATGTATCTATTAGCTTGAAAAAATAATATGACTTTATTTAAAATAATTTTAAACTTTTCTTTTTCTAATTATTTTTCAAAGATCCACATTACAAAAAGTTTTTTGAAGGGGTGTCGCGGCTTGTCGCGCCTAATTTCAACTATAATCGTAAATATTACAGTATTGAGTGTCTATTCCAAGAAAAAAATGTTCCCCCAACATCCACCATTTTTATAAAAAAAATTATTTATATAGCGCCATTTTTATTTTTTCGATAATTTTTCGACGGGTGATCGCAAAAGGGATACAAACATACGCGCTTGTATTTCTCATAAACTATAAATTATGTGCAAGTGTTTGGATAAAGGTATATAAAATTTCATTTCAGTTAAGATTTAACATCGGTATTTCAAATTCAGTATGTAATTTCTTATTTTTCTGATGTAAAATTGCTATAAGAAGAAAATTTCTACATATTCCAAAATTGCCCTTTCTTAGTCCTGTAAATAGTTCCATCTATTTACAGCTTAGTTTTCCGTTTATGTCGTAAATTGTGTCCAAAGCAAAAGCTCCCCCTTTTTAGATCTCAAAGGTTGGCAACTGTGACTTCGGGTCATTGGAGTGTGAGTGTGTAAACAGAAACACGTGCTAGCTCTTTAAGTCATTTTGAAGTGCTGGCTTGAAATAAATTACTTTCTCCTCCAGCTTGGAACAAGATTTTATGGGTTTCAAGTAGGCTTCTTTTAAGCAGTGTCCTTTTAGCTGCTCTAGACAAAGGCCAACGAAAAAGAGGAAGCCTTATTACAGTGGGACCCTACAACTTCTCTGCCAGATGGGCCCGATGGTGGTCCCCCCCTCTCTCTCTCTCTCAAAAAAAAAAAAAAAAAAAAAAAGTGATTCTGAGTGAAGACGAATATCAGAGTTCAAAGAATCAGAATGAAAAAGTTAATCTTTAGAAAACTAAGATCCCTATAGTAACTACATTTAGATAAGTAAAAAGTCTAAAAAATTTTTTTGATAAAAATTGATTTATAGATAAGTAGTATTATATTTATAAGTATTATTAGAGCATTACATTTATATATTTTTATTGTAGTTAAAAACAGCTACACGACTATTTGCCTAACGGGAAGATTGCCTTGGGCGGAGGGCTTTATAAGGGGTTCTAATGCGTATTCACGTGACATCTGGAGAAAATTGCCCAAAACACCAGACCGTTAGATCGACAGCCGCGTGGTATTACATTTATAAGTGGTATTAGCAGTACTTCCCAGTAAGGGACACTCCCCGGACAAGACATTTATTAGAAACCAACTTCGTGTCGTTTGGTGAGATATCGCCAAATTTGGCGACAACACTCTTTTTTATATAATTTAAGAAGTACATAATACTAAAAAGTAAGTCAAAAGTCAACAGTAATGATTTTAACGTTAAAACACATGAAAAATATTTTTGGCCAGGATTTTGACACAAATACTCCACTGTGCGACGGCCCCGCGAGAGGACAAAACCCTGTTCCTCCACTTGAACCATCTCCCAATGTCAGCCAGTGGCTTTATTGGTATTTAACTCTGCATGTACCATGTCTTATACTTCATTGAAAATAAACAAAAAGTAAATCATATTGTGAATAAAAGAAGTTATCACAATTCTACATTATTTTTACCTTTTCTGTGCGGTGTGATTTTAATTTTGTTTACATTTTTGCATCTTTGACAGTTAAAAAGATTGTTTTTTATATATCAGGACAAATCATTTTCATATTTACATCATACTACCATCATACATATATCATTTCATACATTCATCATACTATCTTCTATCCCCGACTTCGTCATCGTCGGCTTTAGAATTAAGTTCAGAGAGAAATGAAGCATGTGTGAATAGCAAAAAGGAAATAGTTTATTGACGCTTCCGCTATAGATAAAAATGACTGCATTTAAATATTATTTACTTTTTGTTTATTTTAAATGAAGTAAAAGACATGGTATATGTAAGAGTTAATACATTTAGTTTTTTTTTTCTCATTTGGCGAATGGAGACAGTTACGGCAGTATTTACGAATTATTTTGAGTGTTCTTCTAAATTATGCTACATGCATAAATTTTAGCCTATACAGTGGAACCCCGATCTATCGTTCCCGCATTCATCGTTTTCCGGTATTGATTGTTTTATTTCTATGGTCCCTGCACAAACTCTATTCAAATAACGTTAACAAAAACCGCATGTATCGTTCATCAAAAATTCGCTTTCCCGCGTTCATCGTTGTAAAATGTTTCTTTTGACCGAAATGAAATTGAATATCAAGTGGATCAATATGGCTTGCAAATCTAATTACTTCCTGGTATGATATCTTGGGTTGATGATGATATAGATGACGAGTTCTTACATCCAGCAGGGATGTGTATGGTGTGAAATGTAGTGATTATATTTCCACTGATTTAGATGCATCAACGTGCGGTATCCTAAGAATGGAAGAAATGTGACGCAAAAGATAAAAATAATCGCGAAGAAGCTGAGAATAATATTCATGCCGATGAGATTGGGCCAACACTAGTGCCTAGTTTATCCTACGCAATAACAGTATTTGAAATTGTATGACTTTTACATACAAACATGAATGCACATAAAAATATATTGTGAATATAAGACAAAAAATATATTGTGAATCTTGGAAACTTTGTTTAATTAAAAGATTAATGAAAAACCCAGTCTCAAATTACTAATTTTTTAAAAATAAGTATCAGTTAATTTCTACACAACTTCTATTTGTTTCTTTTACAGTTTGTTAACAAATAGTATGATTGGTATACTGTATACATTGTGTGTATTCATAAATACTGTTTTCTTCGTATTTTGACTTTAACCCGCATTCGTCGTTTTCCCGCATGCATTGTTTTTTTTACTACGCACCCCTTGAAAAACGATAGATCGGGTTTCTACTGTATTACTCAGGAATAGAGTAGCTTTCAGCGGAAAAATCTGTAGAATCGGTTCAGTAATTAATTACAGAGATGTCCATATAGCGTAATGTATTAGAATTATTTTGAATGTCACTATAAAAGATCTATTTATGCTACATGTAAGAAAAGTAGCCTATAATACTCAAGAATAGTGTAGCTTTCTATCAGTGCAAAAAGTTTTCGAATCGGTTCAGTAGTTACAGTGATCCCCATACATCATAATGTAATTCTTATTAGTGCCCCTGTAAAATAACTATTTGTGATAGATGCAGGATAAGTTAATTTTCAATATTGCTGCAGTCGATTGAACATCTGAAAGTAACTCCGAAATGCCCCAGGCGTGTCAGTGGAATGTCTCAAACACGGAGGCACTATTTTGGATTTTTCTTGGAAACACAGTTGTACCTTCAAAAAATATTTTTTCATAATATGGAACTTCTATATTGGTACTAGGTCTGTATGCAAATAGTTCTCATGTGGGACGTCAGAGCCAGCTGCATCAATGCTTTGAGATTGCATAAATTAGCGTTAAGGAACTTGTTCAGGGCCCCGTACGGAGGGGCCCTGAGGGCCTTCAAAAATTTTTAACAGTGGAACATATGAAAATTTATAACTGCACTATGCAAAAATTTTCTCTGTATCACGTCAGAGCCGAGATTTAAAACATGTAATTCAAAACTGAAATTTTTATGAAATTGGAGGTATTTGGGGGTTCTGACTATCCTCGAATGACTTTTGAAATTGAGTTGATAATATTCCTAGTATATTATCAAATAAAAAGGGAAAATTCTCTGAATCATCTCAGAACAGTCACAGTTGAGACAATAAAGTGGCAAAAGCTGCCTTAAATTATTTCTACGTAACTCCTCTGGGGTACTTTGAACCCCCTCCCAAAACTCCAAAACTAAAATAGGCAAATCAAAAGTATTTCAGATTTGTTCTTTCCTTGTGTAAGGCAACACAAGAAAAAAATAAATCATGAAATTCTGAGATGGTGATGGAAAACCCTTCCCTGATGTGCTCGTGCAATGCCTCCGAATTTTATCAATTTACTTTTTGAGATTTACAGAGATAAATGCTGGGTTTTGATACATTTTTTTTTCATGCAATAGTTTGAAATTTTGTGGCAACACACCGTCAACCGGGGCTACTTCATCCTTTCGGCGGGCTTTCACTTTAGTCCAAAACAAAAATGGTCGTTTAAAAAAAATCTGTACAAGCTATGATCAAACATCGGTAACAGGTTACTGAAGGTGAGATATTTTTACACTTACCTTCCTCTTAAGTCTCTTCCAAATTACCTTACAGGAAAAAGTTTGGAGGATAAAAACAACCACGTTATAGAAATGTTTACCTTTAAAAAAAAAAAAACACTCAGTGGTGTTGCCAGTTACAAATATTTACACTTACACCAAATTATTGAATTACCCTCAAACAAGGTAGAAAGTATTTTCAATCCGAAAAACTCTGATTTATCTTATATTGTTTGTTCAGTACAACTTTTTTCGTATTGAACCACAGTAACTCAGGTTGACAGTACCAGAGAAAGCATTCAGTTTAAGGTTGTCGAAAATTCCCTAACCTTTTTCAGTTTTTGGAGTTGAAATTTTATGGATTGCATGGAACTTAATTTGAAAGAAAACACCCCTTTTCTACCAAATAAAAACAAGTATGGCCATTTATACGAAATTTGTCTTTCCTGTTGTGTAAAACTTTTAATTTAAATTAAAAATTTAACTACTATACACACACAGGGTGTCCAGCAAATAACACCCTGATTTCAAAGTTAAAATCTCACAAATTAACCCATTTATGCCTAGCGTCCCTTTTTTGGGACGGCATTTTCGCTATTAGTCGAAAACGTTATTTATTTTTCCTAGCCTTTATTCATGAGTATTGAGCCTCAACTCTACAAAATATTTTAACATGACCAAGTAGGATGTTGATATTTCGATTTTTATGCATAATGATTTTAAAAGAAATCATCCCTTGTTCAAGAAGTTGACATCAGAAATTTATCTATTATTTCTGTTATCAGTAAAAATTGAAGAAAGTCGCAAAAATATCCAGGCACAAATGGGTTAAGATCAATAGAAGAGTGCAGAAAACTGTATGTTTGTTAAGTAAGCTGTAAGAAATTTATTCAGGAGTTTCGAAGTAGCAGTTACAAAAACCGCTGGCAGATGGCGTTGTAATCTCGGGCTTCCATAATGAATTGGCCTCCATATTCCCCCGATCTGACACCTTTCGACGACTTTCTGTAGGTCACATTGAAAGATGCTGTGTACCAAAACCTTACCTACACGCTGGATGAGCTTCAATCGTCAGTTTGCGTGGTATGTGAATCATGCTCTGTGGGCTCTGATGAGAAATTTCATTATTCGTTTACGAGACTTCTCTCCGTCGAACGGTGGACATTTTGAGAAGATTGTGTTGTGACTGCTTGCAGAGAATGAGTTTATATTTACAGGGCCTGATTATGACCAACAGGGGCCCCGGGCATTGCTGAATTTGGGGGCTCCATCTATCATTTTTGTCTTATTTATCATAAAATTTTGACATAAAAAAGAATATTTCAGAACAACATTTTAAACGGGGGGCCCAGGGCAAAGTCCCGATTTGCCCATGTGATAGTAAGGTTCTATATATTTATATATCATTGTCGTCGATTGATTTTGATTTGCAGATTTATCTGCCAGCAGTGGCGTACGCAAGGGAATATTTGGGGGTTCTAGCCCCCCCTCTCTTGTTTAAGATTTGCAAACATAAAGTCCATAAATTTTTAACTTAAAGAATACACCTTTTAACATTAAGGTTACATCTATAACGCCCTTTCCTCTTATAGAAAATCTGTGTACACCACTGTCTGTTAGCAGCTGTTGTACTATTTCCAAATTTCTGCATAAAATTTTTACTCGTCGTTGCATAACAAACATACCGTTTGCTGCATTCTTCTATTGGCCTTTGTTGAGATTCTCATTTTGAAATCAGGGTGTTATTTGTTGGACACCCAGTATGTATCACTCATTATAATTATCTAAAGAAACATTTTTACATTTTAACTAATACAGGTTATTAAGAAAATTTATTTCAACACATTTTTAAAATTAATTAAATTTAAAATAATTTGGTTAGATAGACGCAAACTGTATAAAATAAACGCAAACTTGTAACATTTTCTTTAAATATCGTATATTTCCGAACAAAAGGAGTTTTCAAGAGGGATAATAGATTTTTTTTTAATGCGGATTTCTCAACTAGTCTAATTATTTTCTCTCCCCTGCTCTAGGTATCAAGATTTTCGTGCAGTGAGCAGGACAAATGTAAGTAACAGGAGTGCGAACACCTCACTTGTCCTGCTCATACTATGACCTTTCTTGCTGACCTCCCTGCCACTCGTTCCCCCTTGAAGGGATTTTAAAGCCAGTGAGGAACCAAGTACAGTAGAAAACTACTGCAGGAGAAGGCGAATACAGCCGAGTGTAAAACGCTCACTGCTTTTGGAGCTGCCACAAAAAGTATTTCTTGGTAAAAAAGCAGCAACGAGAGGAGGAGTGGGAATGGCTGAATGTAAATGGGATATTAAATTCAAACAAAAGTCGACCCCCCGATTATCTATCAAAACATATTCCTGCCTATGCCGATTCTGCGTCTACCCTCAAATTCGGCTAGCGAGTGCTTGTTCTTTCATTTCGCAGTCTTCCTTTGAAACCTGCCCCCAGTTACAGAATGAGAAGTGGCATCAGGCATCTATTGCAAAGGGATGTTTGTACCTTGCTCCTTTGTCTAGTAAACAAAAGAATAATTTCTATTCTCAATACTTAAAATCGTTAGGTACTGTTCAACTTGTAGGAACGAGATTTAATTCAACATTTCTCCAGCAGGGTATAAATAGCATCCCTGGCAAGGATCAATTAATATTGCTCTTTTATAAACATAATCTATATAATCCGCGAGCGTCCGTTTTGCCTCAATATATATATATATTTTTTTCATTCAAAAAGCGTATATAAACTGCCGAAATGGTCAATAAACAGGTTTGTATTTCAATGAAATACAGGGAGAGTCACAGCACAGAGGCCTCACCATGGCACAGTGTTTATGCCACTGAAAATGGTAGATGGCCGA
Organism: Cheiracanthium punctorium; assembly: GCA_038373885.1. Lineage (NCBI taxonomy): Eukaryota > Metazoa > Arthropoda > Arachnida > Araneae > Cheiracanthiidae > Cheiracanthium > Cheiracanthium punctorium. Next base: position 162,046 of record JAWZYV010011946.1, read on the forward strand.
AGTGTGAAGGTCCCGGGTTCGGGTCCCATCGCGCGGCTGTCGATCTAACGGTCTGGAGTTTTGGTAGGTTTTCTCCAGATGTAACGTGAATACGCGTTAGAACCCCTTAGAAAGTCCTCCTACCAAGGCAGTCCCCCCCCCTTGGCAGATCGCCTAAGAGTAGCGTTGCCATAATCACACACAACACACACACTCAGACTTGATTTTGTTCTCAACTTGCATATAGATTCGTATTTGTATAGTCCCGTTTCCTGCATTTCCCGTTTCCTGCATTTTCAAAAATTACTGCAAAATACTGTATGTTTAAGGTTTTTCCTGCATATTTTATAACTCTTATAGGAGTATCCTTTCAAAGAGTGCTTAATTCAGTTTTTGAGGAGACTTTCTGTTTTTTTATCAGTCGCTGACATAATTTGATTTCTTTTGAAAGTGTTGCGCACTTCGTTGAAACATCAGCCTTAAATTTGCCTATTTCAATTTTTTTACTATACTAATAAAATATTGCTCTTTTTTCCCCATAGATAAAAAATAACAAACATTACATTGAAAAAGGTTGATAAAAAAAGATTTCGTACACCCAGTTTTGGAAGAACCTTTAAAAATGGAATGTGCTAAGTACTACAAACCCTTTTTGGCTGTGCGCACTTTTTAATTGTAATGCTTCTACAAATATCTAATATACTAGTTATGATAATTAAACTCAGATTTGGGAGGAAAAAGAACTTGTTTTTACCTCAAGATCTTGGGATATATACGGTTCAGTTTATTAATTTTATTGGAGATAAAAATGTGTGCAACAAGTTTTTTTTTTTTTTTTTTTTTTCGTTTTTACATAATAGTTTTACATGTCTTTCAAAAATCCTAAAGAAAAGAAACAATTCCTTACCCCTAAAACTTTTGAGCCCAGGGCACAGGCTCTGTGTATGACTCAGAGCAACTTTCTATTTTAATTATTATTATTATCACAATCATATCTCTCAATTGTTTTTGAAGGGTAAAGTTGAAACTAGATTGAGTTTTACTGGTACACAGTTTTTGGTGTTTAGCTCAAAAATTTGTTGTAATTTATTTCAAACTTTCTCATTTACTATAATTTTTCAAGGAATCAAGAACAGGGGTCGATGAAATAACGATAATCGCAAAAATTTCTCATTTATCGTATTTGAAAAGCTGGCTGTTTTTTTTTTTATAAGTTCTTAATACAAATTCTTCTCTTGTAAGCTTTTAACTTACAAATACTACTCAATATATAAAATGATATTCTTCATGTTAAGACAATTTTTCTATTTGTAACTGTGACCGTAAATGACTTAATATATTTATTCTGGCGAATATCTTAAACTATAGCTCCTCTAATAGTTCTAAATGTAACAGTTTTTTTATTTAATTCATCGATTTATGTAGGTTATGATTCGTAATTATTTTGTATATATGAGAATTAAACATTTTGAGTGTACATGTATTATAAATTTGACTTTCTTGGTAATATAATCGATTTGTATCCAGACCCAGATTTTCTATTCAGGGTCTAGTCGGGGAACGAGCAAAAACATTTACTTAAAAGATAAGTCTGCTTGATTTAATTTATTTTCTAATTTGTGAAAAGTGAAGGTTAAGATTAAGGGTTAGATAGGTTAAAGATTTACTGAATTATTAGGTTAAAGTTTTACTGATAGATATTATTAAACGTTTGACTGTTAGTGATTATGGTTCATCATATGTATATTTTTATGTAATAGTGACATGTACATGTATTTTACAGTGTATATAAGAGAGCAGTAAGCTTTTCTGGTTGCATTGTATTTGCGTTTCAATGGTAAAATCAATATATTGTATTGCTTTTTGTTAATGTTCTAGGCTTATACTCTTCAAATATCCAATTCTTTTATAAAATGGCGCTTTTACGATGTTTCATGATTGTGTGTGCGTGTGAATTTTGGGAATTTTGCGCCCACGTCTGTGTTAGGGGGGCCTATAGTCAAGAATGTTCTAACTCGGGCCATGTTTGTGTTACAAATGTTTTATAACTAATGGAATTTTCGACATTTAATTCTTTTATTATGATCATTAGAAGTTCATTCTTTTACGTCGGTCACTGAAAAAAAGGGGCTTTATTTCACTTACAATGGATAATGATTCTAAAAATGTATAGCTCTTCTACTTACCCGAATGTAGATAATTATTAAGAGAAATTAAACCTTAAAACGTTGAAACAGTCGAAGATCTCCAATGTCATAAATGATTTGGCCACAGACAAAGATCTAAACCTTATCGGTGAGCATTGTCATATAAATGAACAATGTTATATTGCTATCCACCGACTGAAAAAGGCGTTTGGTGCAAAACAGCAACACATTACATTCCATTAACTAAAAACTGAAGATTTTAAGAACAGAATCATCTTATGCCATTGTTCACAGGATTTAATCTTAACTGGTAAAACAATCAATAAGAAATGAATTTAAAGTAGGCATTAGTATTTCTTACTCGATAAAAGTAAAACTTACGTGTAAAATCTTACCTTAAAATCTTTACAGCAATGGGAAAAGTTACATTTGATGCTCCTTTGTTAGACGATTAAAAACGACCCTGTGCCATATTAAAAACTATTTTGCATTATCATTTCAAATATGTTGCAATGAGCACTTAATGCACATAATGCAAATTTACTTTCCTGCAAATCTGTCGTAGCAGCATCTTTGTAGAAAACATCAGATAATTAAATTGATTGCTCAAACATTCTAAAGAACTTTGCAACAAAATAAGACCTGCCTATATTACACTCTGTATCCCCATTCAAAATATTTATTACCAAGAAAGTCAAATTTACTGCTTCAAGCAATGGAGTGTTCATCAAAAAAGTATGCCATTCCAAAAGGGTATACTTTTTCAAAGTAAGGAAATGCAACTCGTCAAATTATTTTATTATTATTTTTTTTTAGAGGTATATTAATTTATTTATCTCAAGACGGCAGGAAATTTGACTTTCACTCAAATACTTTGGCGACAGCATTAAAAATATACACGCGTATACTTTTATTTTTTTCTCCTTCTAGATTGACTCATATAGTTGTGTTCTTAATATTGAATTGGTGCGCTTTAAAAAATGAATTTAAATGATGTTTTGCAATTAATAAAAGTAAGAAAAGGCTATTGAAGTGTATATTTCTAATTAAGTTTTTAAAAATTCCTATTTGAATTTCATTCGACTATTTTTTACCTCATATCTTGAAACTTTTATTAAATATTCCGCCTTCATTATTCTTTTATTTGATTTATTGTACTTCATCTACTGAAAATCTATGTATTTTTTCTGATGTACAAAATTGAATAAACTACTATTTAAGGTCTAAGGGTCTAATCTCATATACTCGGTTAACGGAACGTTCGGTTGCATGACGTCACACGGAACACATCCGAGGAACATCATCCAATCAAATTTCCTTGCAGGGTTCGGTTGACGTCAACCTGACGTCACGGAGCCGAATCTTCGGTTAACCGAGGGTGCGAGATTCAGGCCCTTTATCAAATATTAGAAATTTATGTTGAATGCAATACCAAAAATAAATAAATAAATAAATTATATAGCGCTTAAGTCTTGCATACATCCTAACAATATGCGTACTAACTCGTCAGAACGACGTAGTCTTTCAGTGTTGAACCAATCAGACTCTTCGTATTAGTCAGAGCTCCGCCATTTTGACTTGCCATTCAAAAGCCTCCAACGAAAAGTTTCTGCTAGAATTAGAAGAAAGCAAGAAAATGTGTTGAATATTTAATGAGATAATACTAATTGTTGTTGTATTTGGAACATTTACTTTCATATTTGTTTGCTTGGGGGACCGGAGGCTTGGAGGTTAAGGGCCTGTCCTGCTCCACCCCAATCGTCTAAGCATACGCTCGTGGGTTCGATTCCTACTCATATCCTGATTGTAAAAATTTGTCAGAGCTCCGCCATTGCTCCGAACTGCACCTGAGTCCTTGCTCTGTGCTAGTAAGAACTTTCATTGTGTGGTCCGTCCCGCAGTGGTCTGGGCGCTAAACTCCGTTCTCATAAGAACGCGGCAAGTGAAGCAACATCCGGCTTGGCCAGTGCTTGGGAGGGACTTCCCCCTCTCGGATCGACTGCTGTGGAACCGTGTACGCTAATGGGAGCTGGTGCACGTAAAATCCGTCGTGGCTCCAATGTCCTCCAAGTTGTTAAACGATACCTCTGGGGGTGCTGATTTCAGGGGGTTGCTCTCTCCCCTGGAATTGGTTCAAAATTAGGGGACCAATCGGGCTAAGGCGGACTTCCTCTCACTGGGGCCCACTAAAAATGGAAGGCGCCCCCCCCCTCTGTCCATCGTCTCCCTATCTGGGGGGATGTGGCGCCGCATGCGGTTGTCAGAGGGCACAATAGAAAAAAAAATGTGTGGTCCATTTTACTCGAGGAGGATTTATAAGCAGGTAATTAACACAAGCACACAACTCCGAAAATATATGTTCCAAATACAACAACAACTTATTTGCTTGGTTTCAAGAATCCTCTTATAAATCCTCATAAATAAGGTAGTACAATGACAATTTTTAGTAGCACAGAGAAGGAAAATTTATAATTCATAGGACCAAACACAAACAACCTGAGGATGAGTGGGAATCGAACCCACGACTGTACGGTTCAGCGATTAGCGGCGAAGAAGACAGGCCTTTAAACTCTCAGCCACAGGCTCCTGTCAAAGAATGTTCTATCCAGGGAGTAATAGGGGGAAGGAGATAAACGTTGTATGGCAGCAGGCAGGGATTTCCGTCAACAATTTTCGGCAGAAAAAGATGGCGCTGTAGGAGAAAGTATATCGCTAAAGCTGTTTACTATACAAAATGAAATTAATTATAAGTAGCAAATCTAGATGGCGCGACCATGCAGCCAAGATATGCGTTTTTCTTAAAGCAAACATGGAGTCAGAAAATAATATTTCAGTGCATAATAATTCTTGTTAAAAATTAATCAAAGTATTCAGAATATTATTTTTTAATTTATGTATTGATTGTAAATAATTTTACGATTTAAAATTCATTTTTTTCATATTTTTGTAATTTATTTAAAGGAATTTTTGTAATGTATTAACTGTGTAAACATTCACTGCTTAACTGTAAGAATAACGGTAATCGCTAGAACACACATGGAATTTTGTTCTGTTCGACGATGTGTAGTTGAATGTGATTGTATTTTTAACGCATGTGCGAGAAAGTATGTTGATAAAGTGAAAGTTTTTTTTTTCCCTTTTTTCATTGGAAGTAAATCTGTGTCTTAATTAAATGGTTCTGATGATACTTAATAAGTAACAAGAACAGCGCTGCAATAAAAATCCTCCCTGTCTGTCGTCTGCTTCCTCCTACCCCTTCCCCAACCGGTTTCAGTTTTCCCTCCTTTGCACCACTTGTTCCTTTGTCGCTGTTCGTTTCCAGAAAATTTTCGACTATGTTTTTCCGGAAAATTTTCAATGTCAAAAAGACAATTTTTCATGGAACATATTTGAGCTTTCTATATTTTCTTTTATTAGTCAATTTCTGTACTATTTAAACAAAAAATATCAGTCATAATTCTAACATTGTAATCTACATTGAATAAAATTTAAGTTTGATTCTGTTTTATACTTTCAAATTCTGCTTCTACATCTGAGCATGACCTATCAAAGGAATGCACAGACACAATATTGTCTTAGTAGTAATTCTGATTTAGACTACCCCGTGTTCTGCAGTTCAGAGAGTGACCCAGAAAGTTTGTAGAAAAAATTGGGATTAAAATATTCAAAATAATATTTTATTATTTTTTTCCCTGAAAATTCGTATTGCCTAAATTTTTTCTTTACTAATAAAAATAAATAAATAAATAAAAGAAAGAAAGAAAGGAAAAGGAAAGAAATCAAAGCTAACATATTTTTATAGTAATTTGTTTTTTCCATATGAATCACCACAACAAATAAAAACAAACTTTAATCTCAATTTTCTTCCTGAGTTACATAAGGCAAACAGATTGGATAATTGAAAAAGAGCTAAAAATATTAAGTAAATTAGTATATATTCAATCCTCCCAAATTTTAAAATGAATATTATTGCATCATACCCAAACTAATTCAGTGGAAGTCATAAAAGCATCTGCATTAAAGCACACGTCTCTCTCATAAATAACTTATTTAATAAATAACATGTTTCACACTTAACCCTTTAACGCGCAGTGTTCCCGTTCTGGGAACACCCAACTATGACGTTTTGACTGTTGCCAGTCACAAAGAATAGATTTGATTTCTATAAAAAAATAGTTGCGGGTGACATAGCTCCACGAGAATCCTTTACTTTTTAGCACGTCATTTCCCGTAAAAAATGGTCACGATTATTTTTAACAGCACTGACATCTGCCGAAAACTGGAAGAATGCGAGAACAGCTGGATAGATTGCCCAATGCTGAAAAAAGGGCAGCCGTTCATTCTTCTCTAGACAGATCTAGAGACCCTTTTTTTCGTAGATAGCTGTGCCGGGCACAGCCAGCTGTCGGCAAAAAAGGGGTCCCTAGATCTGTGGCACGCGATGTGACGATCGTCCGCCATCTTGCTGGTGGTTAAGTCGAGTGATGGCAACGGCTTCCCTTTTTTCAGCATTGGGAAAGGGTTGCGCCTCAAAGGGTTAAACGAAATTCTCAGGGATGTGCCAGCTGCTCCAAATTGTGCCAAATCAATCCTGATGTGCCAATCTGCTACAAAAAGATCATATTTGGATCCCCCCCCCCCCATGAAAAATTTCTGGCTACGCCCCTGCCTTAAATTATTATAGTTTGAACATAAAAAAATAATAACTAAAATTACCAAATCTTGGCTTCTAAAATATGAATATGTTTGAAAAATAAAACTTACAACAAAAGAATTGTTCACCATCAAAGAAATCGTAAACAATTAAAAGAAACCTCCATTCTATGCATTTATTATTTCTTTCAAGTGCTACTTTAAAAGAACTTACCTTATACTCCCCAATGCAAAATTTCTTCCAGATCAACTATAATTAACAACAAATCCAGGGCCCAATTAAAAAAATTCTTAACTATAGGCACAACTTGGACTTTGGCCCCCGAACACTGATGTAGGTAGCATGAAATTTGCAAAAGTCAATTACTGTAAATGACCTAGTTTTGGATTTTTTTTTTCTCCCAAAATGGCAATCATCTATTATTTTTCATGATGAATTTAATGAACAAATTCAAGCTGTACATAAAATAACTACGAATTTACAACTTTTTCCAAACCCTTTGGTTATAAATGCCGTTTAGTCATCAAGTAGATTAGCAATTTGTTTAAAATATTGTTTGAAAAAATTTGAAAGGTTATATAAAAATCTGCCATCTAAAAGAAAAAAAAAAAAGAAAAACTTAAGAAAATTTGAATTGTGTTTTTAGTTTTTTTGGACCCCCAAATGTTGGGGCCCTAGGCCTGGGCCTGAACAAATAAAATACCTAGACAAAATTTTCATGCCGTAATTACCTCACTGAAATTCAGCATGAAAATTAGGAACACTAATTTCGATTGTTGATTTATTTATATAAAAAACGGGGGGGGGGGGGGAGGGAGAATATAAAAACCATGTATGAGCATCAATATATATTGTTCTCATTTGCGAGTAAGAAACGGAATTCAAAGAGATCATAACCCATTCCATAATACTCCCTGTTGACTAAATTCATCCCTATTTGTGGCGGCGAAGCGAAACGCCGAGAGAACGGAAGGCCCATATTTTCATGCCGTAAAAATGTTTGTTCACTGCGGCACCATAAATAAGGAGGTCGTCGGTAGGTTTCCCTCCCTGGTAAATTCTCCTTCCCTGTCGTCTGCTTCGGTGGGAGCCGCCGTCGGGAAGTTTCGGTTGTCGATAAATAAATTCTTATTCGCCTAGAAAAAGGTTCGGAAAAAATACAAAACTGTGTTTTATTATTAAAAGTACTCAAGTAGAATTATTTTTGTTTCATATTTTACGTTAAAGTATGTTTTCCTTTTTATAAAATGCATAATTGGCTCATTTGCTCATAGGGAGTAATGCTGAACACGGGAGGAGGTCGATCGTTGCGCCTCCTTTTCGTGCGCGGCGGAGTTGACGTTTCTCCAACGTTTCCCTTTATCTCCTTCCCCCTATTACTCCCTGGTTCTATCCGAACTAACGGCCGTATTCACCAAACACTTGACATGCGAATTAATCCGAACTCGCGCGCTAAAGTAATCGATAGGATATCTTACCGATGACTTTAACACGCATTTTAGGATTAATCCCCTTGTCAAGTGTTTGGTGAATAAGGCCATTAAAGAATTGTAAACAAACAATACAAAACTGAATCAACCGGCTCTTGTCTCAGTTGATTTAGTTTTTCATCGAACTGCACTCAGTTGACTTTAAGAATAACTATCAATTGTTTTAGGCTTAAAAACTGACTTAAACTGCTTAAGGAAAAATAAAACTAGTTACTAGCTGAACGAGTGGCACTGGTGAGCGTTTACGAATGATTCCAGTGTTTGCGATTTTACATTGTTGTGTTTTTCTGAGTCGTCTTCATATATTATATCATTTCTTAAAGCTAACTGCCATTCTGCGCATACACATGCCACTAGTATGGGTACCGTTTAGAGCAAGGAGCAACAAGTTTTCAGCCGTTATGATCAGTATAGAGATTCCTGTATATCTATCCCTTGAGCGTGTGGCGTTCCTTTCTTTGATCCTTTACACTTAATTTTACTTTATATTTTCAAGTTTTCTTTCCTAATTTCTTCTTCCGCCCCCTTTCTTTGCTTTTGTGTTGTGTCCTTTTACTCTTATGTCTTGCATATACAATTTGTGTGTACTGGAACAACAAAAACAAAAAGACATTTGTGCCATACGCCTCGATATTCATTTCTTGAGTATGTCCCATACCGGATCATTAGAGGCATAAGCTGTCTTCGTGCTTCAGCAAGCACCTCAAGAACTGAACGAAAGGCCACAACTACACAAAGCCAAAATGCCATATACACTCGCAGAAAGCCACTTTAATCTTAAAGTTCCAAAATATGCACGTGCGTGCTTGGTATATGGTATTCATTCTACTCATAGAAATAGAAATCATTAGACTGAGCATAACTCTAGAAAACTTGATGCCTCCAAACGGTAGGCATTGTAGTGGCACAGTCATGCGCAAAATGATAGTCGCTTAAATGATAATGACTTTTTCAACTGTTTAGGAAAATCTGTATTTAAAAACTACTTGTATCTACATATTGTCTCTTGAATTTATTTAATTTTCTTAAATAATGCAATTTATTTGCCGTTTTATATTGACAGCAACCACAGTAGCGGCAAATATTGGATGTGTTTTTGGAATCAAAAAGTTCACGATTAGGAACATTGATTGTTCCATCTAGGTACTTCGAAATCTATAAGTGGCGTAGCCTAGCTTTGAAAAGTAGGGAAGCAACTTTATATATTCATTAGAAGAAATATATATTTACAGTTTTATATACATACCCAGCAAACACACACAGGTTCTCTGAACGTCTATTAATGTTCAGAAGACGTTTTCTGAACGTCTTCTGAACGTTAATAGACGTTCAGAGAACCTATGTGTGTTTGCTGGGTACGCACACTAATATAATAAAATTACATACGATTATTCAAAGAAGACTTAATTTTCAGAGATGTAATAAGTAAGGTAATAAGGGTGTAGTAAATAGATAAAAGTTATCATTTATAACTGAGCTTGATTCTTCTGTTTTTCTTACTAAATATATCTATAACTTCATCTAAGAAAGTGGGTTTAGACTGAAGTGTTTTCAAAACTGTCTTTTCGATGTTCATCAGTGCTAGCGATGACAACCTGTCCTGCTTTATTGAATTTCCCAAATAATTTTTTAATCTTTTCAAAGCCGAAAATGAACGTTCATCTGCTGCACTCGTCGCTAGTATAGTTAAAACCAGCTCGCACAATTTGAAAACTTCAAGGAAAACTTTTGAAAGCTGAGTAACATACATAAATCGGTATAAATCGTACACACTTTCTTTTATCATATCTGCGTCTGAAAATATAACTGTAAGTTCATTCTTCAGAGCAACAAAATCAAAAAATGCCCATAATTTTCTTTTAAATTCAAAAAAGCTTTTTCAGGGAATGACACTTTATATGTCGGAAAAAAATTTGCCACCAAGGAGACTCCAAAAAATGAGCTTATTATTATTTGAAAACCTCAGTGAAATATTCTGGCACACAACATCAATAATCTCATAAAAAAGCCGTTTATAAGAGGCTTTTCTTTCTTTCCCACTCATAAAAACCATTCGAATCCTTTTTGGGCGAGCCTCATCATTTGAAAGTAGAAAATTTTCAGTTTCATTCCAAAATTGGCCAAATTCTTCCCGCAATTTCTGCATGGAGCGCTTAAAAAAATTCTATTTGCGAATTTGCAGAAAGCGATGTCTCACCTCTTTTGTTTGTAAAATTTTGAACAGAGCATCAGAATGTGGGAAAATTGAAGAAATTATTTTCAGCATGAAAATGAAATCAAAATCCCTTAAAATGGAGAGAAGTCCGCGGGCTGAAGAAATTGTTTCCATATCCCATTCTTCTGGGTTTTCAATTACCGAAAAGAATAAGTTATCAATTCCTTCTCTGTTTTCATAGACAGTTTCAACGAGGTGGCTATGATACTGCCATCGAGTTGATGCTATTGAAGGAAATATTTTCCTGAGGAGTGTGTCGAGGGCTTCAGTTCTTTTCGTAGATTTCGAAAAGAACTTTCTAAAGCCAGAGAGAGTAGAAAAGAAGACTGGCTGATTGTGCTCTTTAATAAAACTTGCTGATTGTGCTAAAACTAAATTTAATCTGTGTGCATAACAATGCACAAAAATAGCGTTTGGGTATTTTTCGCGAATTTTTTTCTGTACTCCTGAATGTTCTGAAGCCACAACAGAAGCACCATCGTAAGTCTGTGCAACAAGTTTTGAACCACATTTAAATTCATTTAAAATTTCTACAGCATGATTACATAAAGAATTGATTGTACGACCAGAGCTTACATCTGTAAAGCGCAGAAACCTTTCTTCGCCATTACCGTCAACTGTGATATAGCGAAAAACCGTAGAAAGTTGGCACTTCATCATTACATCTAACGTCTCATCAAGAATTATAGAAACAAACTTAACTTCTTCTTTTATTTTTCTTATCATCAGTTCAGAAATGGCATGTAATAATTCATTTTGGATGTCAGGAGAAGTACCGCGAAAAACTATTGACGATTCTAAGTGATTCTGCAAATCTGAATCATAACGAGCCATCATCAAAATCTCACTATAATTTTCTTTGTTACAAGATTCTATGGTTTCATCATGTCCCCGAAACGCTAATCCTTGTGACCCCAGAAAACAAACTGCTGTAATTAACTGACCGACAATTTTTCTATTTTTCCGAACTTCATCATTGTATTCCTGAAATACTTTTTTGTACAGACTGCTTAGAAAAAATTCAATTCTATTATTTTTACCAAACAGTGTACTTTCTTTCATACATGCAATGTGATTAACTGATAGTCTATGCCTTTTTTCCGATTTGTAAATGTCCGATTTGTATATCACTGTAGCCGTCTCTAGTAAATACATTTTTTTCCTTAGAAAACAAAAGATAGGGCTCGCAAAATAGTTTGTTTAATTTATCACAGCCACACAACCATGGAATAGTCTCATAGAAATTAGTATTGAAGTGCCGTGTGCAAGTTTTTATTTTGGTATGCAAATCTAAATTAGGTTTTGGTGCTCCTTCTTTTATTACCTAAAGTTTATCATTATAAGGGAATGAGCTAAATGGTGCTTCAAGCAGCTTTTCAATAACACAGTGGTGGTCGGTTGAATTTGACATGTTTGTATTTAAATAATTAACTAAATAAATAAATTACTGCAATGACATTGTCTCAAAAACACAACCATAACTGCTTAATTGTAAATAGAAACACACAATAATAACTCACTGAATTTGTCTTTCAAAAACAGTACAGATTATTTGAGAATACAATGTTAACGGGGCTTCGGTTTTCTCCTTTCTCTCTTCCCCCCTTTCTTTCTCTTCTTTCTTCTGTTTGGAGTGGAAGCTGGGATATACATTGCTTCCACATCGCGTTGTGCTACTACTCTCAAGCCTTTCTACTTCCTTGCAATTTTCGCTACTGGGCGAAGCGCGTTTAAACAACTTTAGATTGGTTGAAAATTTTTTTTCTTCTATTACATCCATGGACCCTACGCCCCTGAAATCTATTCTTATACTTCCAGTTCATGGTTAATCCATGAGTTAGGTTCTTAAATCACAGATATGACGTCATTTTTCTGTCAGGATCTGAATGCTTTCAGTGAGTTTTTCCTTTGCCCTCTTCCCAAAAGCATGGCTTACGGGTTAACATTCTATTTCATCGCACACATTCTTTAGGTCAAAAGAGTTCTTAACTATACCCTTTCAATAATGTACATTGTTGTAGGGTAATATTTGCTTTATTGTAGATTTTCTTTTATGCCAAACAAGTTTTTCGTTAAAATTAAACCCTCCTTCCCAAAATATCTGTATCCGTCCCGCCACTATCATCTCGAGCCCAACGGATGTAACGTGAATGCACGTTAGAACCCCCTTAAAAAGTCCCACACCCAAGCCCCCTTTCCCTTCCCCCAGGCAAATATCCCAAGCCCGACATCTACTGAAGCTAGGTTCGCGAAGTGAGGCTATGTGAGGTTTTCGAATTTGAACATCTTCGCGAACCCACATAGCGGAATCAACGTTTTCGAATAAGGAGCGAAAATGCCCAGCCGAAGAAAAACTTAGTGTAGCGCGGCGAAAGACGCGAGAACTGGACAAAAACCCAGGGGCGTAGCCAGAAATTTTTCATGGGGGGGGTTACGACTACTGCAACTCACATATATGCATGCATGTGTGTGATAAGGAGTGAAGAATATACAGTTTGTATGGCAAAAAATTCGTATTGGGGGGGAGTATGATCCCCCTTAGCCACCCCTTGGCTACGCCCCTGCTTCGAGCAGTTGCTAATAATACATTCATTAATTAATGGGATTTCTAAATTTGTGAAATATATTATTGACAATTATATAATTAACTTTGTATAGTACGGATTTCTAATGAACTGATTTTTTTTTTTTTTTAAATATTTCCCCCCTAAGAAATGTATGTCATTTCATGCGTACATTCTTTTTTGAGATTTTTGCTTTTTAATTACACTACTCAACAGCCATTTTGCCTCTGGGATGTGATACATCAATTAGTATGTATTTTGGTGTGTAGAATCTGAATCTACCTTTCAAAATGCTCTAGCACGTAAGATTTTTGAGTTTTTAAGGATTTTTATTTATTTTTTTCTTAATTTCACTACTTTTCGTTCTTGTATTTTAATGTTTAATTTTTAATTTTTTTTTCTAAAGTATGGTACAAGAGTACTATAAGATCAACAAATTGTCACTTGATGTCAAATGTTACACAGGCAAGTGTTATTCATTAGCTGGGCAGATAATCCAGTAGAGCGAAATAAACATTTGACCTGGTGAATGTTGAAACATGCATGGTGCAATTACTATCGTATTTATCTCAGCCTAAGAATGTATTGAAAGTTTTTTTTTTTAATAAGTGAGTGTTTCTATTGAGAGGTATTTTAATTTTAAGTTGCTTTATACATATATTTAAAACTTATATTTACTAAAAATAACAACTAGTAAACATAGTTGTTGTCTTAACCACCCCGACAACTTATGTTATGTCTGTGAGAAATTCACCCCAAATGCAAAAATAAACAATTACTGATTTGATTAAGAAGGCCTATAAATTATATTTTGATAGTCCTCTTGGTGATCAAGATAAAACCTTTGCGCCTCATATTCGTGCATAACATGTACTACTACTTTAACCAAGTGACTGAAAGGAAAATGCCGAGCTATGCAATTCTCAATTCCTATGGTGGAGTTAGCCTAAGGATCATTAACTTCTCTCTCACGAATATTGCAGGGCATTCACTATCAAAACTAGACATAAAGTATAAAATGTATCTTCAGTTCATTTGCCCGTGACATAATGAAAGGTTGCCTATTCCTGCCTGTAATCTGCAAGACATAGAATCAGAAACAATGTCAAGTGAATCTGAAGACGCTGATCAAGAACCTGTAGAAAAATATTTCCCTCATTCTCAAGATTTTTTGCCTCAACACTTAAATCAAAAGTTGAACAATTTGGTTCGCGATCTAAAACTTTTCAAAACAGCAAGCTGAACTTGTGGGGTCGAGACTGCAACAACGAAACCTTCTAGCTCCAGGTACAAAGATTTCCTGTTTGAGATCAAAAGGTACTTCATTCGCTCAATATTTTGACATGCAGAATTCAATGTGTGTATGTAGAGATGTCAATGGTCTGCTGATGCAGCTAGGTGTACAACATAACCATGAGAAATAGTCACTCTTTATTGACTCTAGGAAAACCAGATTGAAAGCAGTACTACTGCATAATGGCAATACTTTTCCATCTGTACCTTTGGCTCATGCAGTAGACGTGAAAGAAACTTATGAAACTTTGGCCACTATGCAGTAAAGTGGCTTATAAGGAAATCACATGTAACTGTAAAGGAAAATGTGAAAAATACTACACTGGTTGAGCCCAATAAAATCATTTTGCCTCCGATTCATGTCAAGTTGGATTTTATGAAGAACTTTGTTAAAGCTCTGGATAAATGAGGTCAGGTCTTCAATCATTTGAAAGAAAAGTTTCTCAAACTGAGTGAAGCAAAGTTAAAAGAAAGTATATTTAGTGGACCACAAATAGAAAAATTGTTCAGCGATCCATTGTTTGATATCAGACTGACAAATATCGAGTTAGCAGCTTGGTCCTCATTCAAACCAAGTAGGAAGGGCATTTTGGACACTAAAAAAGATGATATCTATGTTGGCATGTGTATACATATAAATACCTACATATACATATAAAATAATATTGAATTATGAAGTTCTTAGTATGAATTTCTTGTTAGTTTCAATTCTGTCAAATTTTGCCGGTATTGCTTCTGATTTTCCTGTGCCTCTTGGAAATGGGGCGTGATAGACATAAATTGATTTTACCAGTGAATTCAGCACCCCGAAATTAAGTGTAAATCCACCCATTTAAAAACCAGAGGCAGAAAAAAAGTTTAAATTTGTTGACTAGTGTTACGGTTCAAATACAATTTAATAGACAATAGATTTCATCAGTTCCATTAATCGTCCTTCAAACAAATTTTCTTTAATAGACGAAAATTGCCAATTGTTTAAAAATCATTGTGGCTCCGAGTACTTGCGATATTCTAAAGCTTAATTTATATTCTATTATATTACTCCATTATTTTTTGATTAAATGTATTGTCATCGAGGTAACTTAACAATTGTTCATCAATACGAAAGGGAAATATTCAGGTCTTGATATTGCAATCTCAACCATTAATTCAACTCTGAAAGGAAATTGATTTATAGTATTCATTTGAAAATAAAATACCTTGAATTACAATACCCAATTTCCTTTCTTTTGTATAGTGGATCTTTCATCAAAAGCAAGATGTTTCACGTTACATAACTAAAACACATCATGCAGATATAAAAGGCGCACTATGTTAGCCTGAAAGACACTGTACACAGAACCTCATACGAATTCAGTTTTGCGTTTACGTGGAGTGAATATTTCCAGTTGTGGTCATGATGTTTCTTCAATGCCTGACTGCATTCTTTTTTTGTAGTCTGCTGGTGATCAATGTTCACGGTAAGTATACAGTTTTTATTGTACATTTTTTTGAAAGATTTATTTAAATTCATCATCATGCTGCTCTTCAGAGTTTGGCTAAATGCCTATTTCGGCCTCCTGGTCGTTCCATCTAGATCTTGGTCTTACCCTATTCCGTTTTCCTGCTAGGCAATAGATTTAGTCTCGGTATTCTACAGTCTTGCACTCCCTCTACATTCTTGCAATTAAGTTGAAAATATTCAACTCTTTTCCTGTGTCTTCATTTCTAATTCTCTCCATCACTGTGCAGCCCATAACTCCCCTCAAAATTTTCATCTCTGCTGCTTGCTCTCAATTGATAGCCCCCTCTTCAATGACCATGCCATTGACCCGTAAAGTAAAATAGGCACTGTCATTCTTTTATAGAATTTCAAATGTGTCTCTTTTCTGGTCTTCCTCGCAAGGGTTCTGTTAATAGTTTTGCAAATGTATCTAAATTTATTTAGTTTACATTCAATATCTGTGACTTTATGAAAGTGGACACAGTTATCACATTGCATTGTGTAAATGCATGTGTTATTGTATTTTTCCTATGCAGTATCTAAAGAAATTCACCGTTCGGAATTTTGAAAAATCTATAGTCATTTTAATTATATAAGTGCAAATTTTATCAAAATTTCACTGACATTTACAGGTCAGAATGGCGGTGGAGCAGGAGAAAGAGCCGAAGAAGGTGGAAGTTACGGTGGTGGAGCCGGAGCAGGTGCTGGAGTCGGAGGTGAAGCTGGTCATCGAGTACATGCATCTCATCATAATGCACAATACCCTGCTGCTTATCATAATGCACAATACCGTGCGCCTCGTCATAGCGCACAATACCATGGCCCTTATCATAATGCAGAATACCGTGTTCCTCCTCATAGTGCACAAAACCATGATCCTCCTCATAATGCACATTACCGTGCTCCTTATCATAATGCACAATACCGTGCACCTCGTCATAGCGCACAATACCGTGCTCCTTATCATAATGCACAATACCGCGCTCCTTGTTATGCAGCTCCCAAGGCTCCTAATGCTGGAGGCTGTGGGGGATTACACGAAGCTCAAGCAGGGCCTTCTCTATTGCCCTGGCTCAAGCGCCGACACAGGACGAAGCAGAGGATGAGTATGACTGGCTTAATAATATCTGACTGAAAAAATTTTCATGGTAAGTTATATTGTGACATGTTTGTTCAGACAGTGGAGAATCCAGGAAAGTTTCAAGGGGTGGTGGATAAGCATGACGAAGCATACTATCAGAAATGGGTTATTTTCTCTCTCTCTTTTTTTTTATATTTTATTTTTTATTTTAATTTTTAATATTAAACCCAGTGGCGGCTCATCATTAGGAAGCAGAGGGACCTGGTCCCACCCTCTAATTCATAAGCTATTCCTGTTATATACCGCAGTTCTTTCAATAATTTGCCTTTATAGAAAAATTGTGCGCATTTCATGCAATTTGAATGCCGTTGACTGAACCCATGTTTAACCTTTTCGCTCTGATCATTTAAAAAGATGCATAGGAGAAGTTTCGCCTTCTTTGACCGATGTTTTAAACTTGAATTAGAATTTTTTAGTCTGCACAGGAGAAAGGCGGTAGGTAGCCTTATCACCTCACTTCCCTTGGATCCTCCACTGAGTATTAAGATTAGGAGGTGATTTATTCCTATAGTAAAACGAATGCATTAAAAATATGGAATAGTAAGACTAGTTTTTAATATTTTCTTTCAAAAATCTGTTATTAGAACTGTCGAGTAATTTCATTTGCTATTTTTTACTAAAACAAGAATTATGTTTTCTGAAAAGTGAATAAAAAACGAAGGTATAGTACTATTATACTAGTTCTTTTCCTTTTGCATTTGTTAAAGGAGTACTATATTCTTAAAAAACCTTTTGCCGATAATAAGAACAAGTAATTTCCCTAAAGTGATTCATGTTTACGTGCCTATTGCACGAAAAACAAAATCTTTGTATAAAATAATATTTTCGTACAGTTCCATAAATTTTAAACGGACATGTTGGTAATTTAGGAAAATCTCTCACGTATTTTTAAACGCATTTCGGGAAAATTATTTTGAATATCGTGAAGCTACTTGTACAGAATAAGAGTTATTCTCTTTTCGTGAACAAAAATGTGCATGCTTAATTTTTGTCCTAGTTTGAATAACGAAAGAAATATGAGTGATTACACTAATAGTATAGTACATAGCTACATCAATTTCTATTTAAAATGTCTTTTTACTTATGTGAAGTATTGATTTTACAAACGTATGAAATTAAGTTTAGTTAGGAGTAATTTTCATTCTTTTTGTTTTGCAGCTCTAGTATGGAATTTCTTATCGCATTTTTCGGTTAAGAACGGCGAGTTTTGGATAATTGAATTACTACTATATTAGCGTATTTATGGAACAAGAAATGTCTGAATGTTTGTTTATAATTAGGTGAATTTTCGTGATTGTACATTTTTTAGCAAACGAATGCAATTATCGTCCCATTATATAATAATTATTGCATACAATTAAAAATGTTTCTTAATTCTTATTCATATTATTTCTATTTTGTTTTTAGGTGATTTTTATGAAGCTAATCAACATAATGAAATGAATAATAAATTAAAACCCAAGAAAAGAATACAATGAAATTACAATGAAATGTATAATATAAGCAATGAAATTACAATGAAATGTATAATATATTAGAACCGAAGAAAATTTGCTTTCTTACTTTATGGAAATGTATATGAATACAGGGTTACTGGTAACTCGCCGTATTCCTGGTAAGACGTGATAGGAGGCCAAAGGGATACAGTTTTAACCCCCAAATACATGTTCGAAAATCAATAGATTTTGCGAAATTTACTCGTAATCTTTTTTCTTGTATAACCCCAAATTTGACATTCATGTGCAAATTTTAATGTACCAATTAAATAGGTTTTCATTTTAATTTATTTTCGTAGCTAACACTCTAACTAAGCTGACGTAATTATGAAAAGTTCAAAACTACTTCAAAATTTAAATTCATGAGCCATTACATGGAAATTTTTAAATTCACATGTTTCGTTTCGAAAGAAAGTTGTTTATCTCAAAAAATGCTATTGCATTAAGCGTACAAATTATAAATAAAATCTGTCCCATTAATCATCAATCCAAAAATACTATTAATGTCTATCTAAAGACATTCATAAACCCCAATTTTGGCTACCCTATCATGCTTTACCAGGAATAGGTCGAGTTACCAGTGACCCCGTTTATCTAAATTTAAAAAATAAATCATCAGTTTGCATGAATAACTTGGTGCTTCTCTTATTTTTTATAGTCTTTATTGTTATATTTCTAAAGAAAATTAATAAAGCTCCTAACCAAATGTCAAAACTATATCTTTAACTATGGTGACATACATATGCCCATTAAAGGAAAGACTTTTTATGTGAAAACCCATTTTATATCGTCCTCAATGTAAATTTAGTATGCATTCCTAGTAGCTCCAACCGTTATTAATAAACACAAGCATGGATTTCTTCTGAATTTATTTAATCATCACATGTAATATTACAGAGCATGGGAACAGTTACAAAATATACGAAAACAGAATACACAACATTTAAACTTAACTTTAGTGACACCGAGACCTAATATTTGATAAACTATCCACTGTAGCGCAATTACTGATTAGATCACATTGGGCAAGCCCAGCGGCGGATCCAAAAATTTTTTTTGGGAAGGGCTAAATTTAAAAAAAAGGGTTATATAAAAGGGGTACTATAAATCAAGATTTTAGTCTAAACCAGTGTACATGCTCTTGGGACGCGCTAAGTTATAAAATATGATCATTTTAGCTATTTAAAGTGTATAATAAAGCAGAATGTTACTCTTTAGCAACATCTTTTGGGAAATACCTTCCATACATCGGCATGCCAAAAGATCGCCAACAATTTCACCTCCCTTTCAAGAAGGATTATTCCGTGAGGATAGGACCCGTTCTAAAGAGGGAATGGAAAAAACGGGAGAAAAACTGTAACCCATAAATTTCTTTATCCAGTATCATTGTGAAAGTCGTGTGTGGTACGTCCTAAGATATGAAGTGCAGTATTTTGCAATGAATTCCAATTATTAATGAAGTGACTAGCAGGAGTATAATAAGAGTTCTTTTATCAGTAGTAATAATTAAAAATTGTCTTTAGAAGAAATATTTAAAAAGGCTAGAAGCATCTTACTTACTATCGCATGTTTAGAATGCTGTAGAAAGTTCTCTTTTTCATTTCATTTTTTTAATATTGAATTTTTAAAATATTTTTTCACTATTTTAAAGTTCGCTAATTCCAATTTTAAGTTCGTGCTCAGGAAGAAAAAAAAATCGAAAATAAGGGAAATTTGAAAGCTCTTTCAGTGCTCACCTGGAACCCAGACATTGCCTCAGCACTACTCCCGACACTAGCGAGGTATTCAAAAATAAATCTTGGAAGCAACACTTGTCACAGAATGGGAAGTGCATTATTTCAATATGAGACCAGACGGAATAGGTTAAACCTGAGTTCAAGATTAAAAAAAGATTAAAAAAATTAAAGGAAAGAAATGACGCATCTCGGATAAGACATTTAGCTATAATTATTGCCGTCTGCTTGAAAGTTTCTTGAATCCTTCAGTGCACTAAATTATATTTATACGTATTCTATCAATAATTTATTCTTATTCTAAACTTAAGACCGGCATCTCGGCTGCGGGCATCCTATTACTATTTGAGAAGAACTATGTTTTGGGTTTTTTAGTTCTTAATTTTTTAAAACAAGTTTATTATTAATAATAATTTTTAAATAAGAAGTAATTATTATTATTAACTCTGCTGTTTTTTGACGTTTTTTAAATCTTCAGAATTTCCTAAATCTCTTACAGCAAATTATAAGATTTTTAATTCGTGGGAATGAAAGTCTGTTTATTTCTTTTGGTTGTCACTTCAAAGAACAATCCAGCAGCAAGCTATAATTTTTTTCAAGTTTGGGAAAGGGGGGAGGGGAGTTGGAACGCTTATGAAATGTTTTATTTTTGCATACAAATTAAAAACTGCAAACACTGAAATATATATGTAACTATAAATATTAGTTTCATGTAGATCTCTGTTTGCTAACTGTTTGAGTTTCGTCAGTCAATGAGAAAATGTTTCTGAATGGCAAAATGATCACAATATTTATCTTAACTTATTCTTCAAAATAAATCGTGAAAATATATATTTTAAATCTGAAATTTATAGTTGGGTGGAGGGGGACGGGAATACAGAAAACACACATCCTTATTTATATACATAAATGCAAATATAAAAAATAAAGTTTTTATTGAACAGTAACATGCTGCCTTACAGTACAATATAATACTTAAAATAAGATTGAATAAATAACAGTATCGAATAAATTACGTTTCATCCAATACTTTATTAATTCTAGGCTGCTTTTTTAATACGGCACGGGGGTGGGCAAAGATGGGATTCTTTCTCTATTTTTATTTTCATATGCATTTTACTTTTACAAATAGTTCAACAATTCAAGTTTTTCTTCCATTAAAAAGCAGTGGCGAATCTAAGGGTCGTTTTCTCTCTTGAAGCAAATTCTGCCGAGTTGTTAAGGAGCTTAATCTACCATTGAACCTAGGTTTAACCTGTTCGGAGAAGCAGAACCCATTCTAGATCTCCGGCCTTCCACGTGCAAATTAAAAATTGGCTGCCTCTTTTTACAAATACTTTGATTTAATTTTTTCCCCGCCGCCCTTAAAATTGACCGCCCACGTGCTGTACACCATGCTCACACTAGGATCGTTCTTGGGGAGAAGACTCCCTTTCTGAGTTCCTTTTAAGAAAATGTCTTTGAATGCTCCTCTGGAAAACAGAGAATGCGTACGTACAACTCTGAGCACTAGGGTGGATCGAAAAAACTTTTTTTTCGAAATTCACATTGCCTGAGTCATTATATGGTGCCAAACTAGCCGAAACCAATTGTCTCCAAATTTCAGCTTAAAATGTTGACATCTTGAGGTTCCACACCTCAAGTGAATGTTTATATTGGCTTTTTTTCAAGTTTTTAAAGATTTTTATGTAAAAAATATTTTTTAATTTAATATTTTACTAAATAATTCATTAATTTATAAAATAATATTAATGAATTACTTTCTCATTAATAAATTGTTTTATTGAAACGTTACTGCCAGATATCAGATCCAGAATGGCTTTTTGTACGTAAAAAAAGCAAACTATACTGTAAAATCTACTAGATGGCAGCGCGTGTTCTAATCTAACTATTATATCATAACCTAATAAGGCGCGTCACTTTTATTGTGTGGAATGATTCGTTTTTGCGATTGCTTTTGTTTGAACCACTTGTTTCTCCTTTGTAAGATTGAAGCAATACATTTTATTAATTTTGATTTTTATTTGACAAAAAAATAATACGGAGTTTTGAATTTAAATATGACCACAACTAGAAGTGAACGTTTTGTAGTGTTTTCGGAATTCCAGTACTATTGAAAAAGATAGTGTTACCACCAACGTATTCTGATTTAATGAAGCATTTCTTAACCACAAAAAATGATATACTGTGGAATAAGGGGAACAAAAAGGATCCTTTAGTAAAAGAGATCATTGAAATTATTTCTTTGGACGTTGAAAGAATTTGGAAGAAAGCCTCCTTGCCTGTGGTAAGTCACACCAGGGGCACCACCCTGGTGACCACCCTGGATTGGGGAACCACCCCAATTTTTAATTAATAAGGGGAAGTAATTCCCCTTATTAAAAATTATAATGAAAGATACGATCACAAATTAATTCTATACAAGTAGCACAGTCTTTGTACACCACATACTTCGATGGAAGAAAGGACACAACTATTATGTAAGAAGTGAAGCTCTTTATATACTACTGTATCTGTGGAAGAGCATATTGTTATGTTGTCAGAACCTGGTTCTGTTCACATAGGACATGTGACTCCGCATTCAGGCTCTAGTACTGATATTACCTGCAGCATCATCAACTTTGTTACACAGAAAGAGATTGCACTTTAGGATCTGGTTGCCGTTGGGTGAGATGCACCGAAAGTCAACATTGGGAAGTAAAATGGCGTAGTTAGACTGCTTTAAATCTTTGTTGGCCATAAATTGCACTGGTTTGTATGCTTATTGCATACTAATGAACTACCTCTTCGCCACCTTTTCCATAAGATTGACGGAAAGACATCTGGGCCACACCAGTTTTCTGGAACAATAGGAAAATTTCTGGAAACGTATGAAACGTTTGCTGTGACAAATTTTGTTTCTATTCCTGTTGCTCTGCCTGAAATTGATAAAAAAAGACCTCAGTATAGACCTAAAGTACCTCTTCGATATTTCTAGGGCAGTATGCTCGGGACAGTGCCATCCAGATTTGGCAAACAGAAGTCCAAAAAGGATGTCCCATTCAAGCTGACCCACTACAGCGAACTGAATACTGCGCCTGTACGCGTCGACTGCCGAACCAACAGAATGCTTTAAACTCCTAGTAGACTATGTGATGAAAGTGTACGTGCCATCCTGTTTTGAAATAAATAAAATCCCAGGAGCTACTCATGGAGCACACAATGATGAAAAGAAGTTCATTCTTCCCAGAAGATTTTAAGTGAATCATTCATGAAGTTATTCAGAGGAACTCTTATTTTGCTCATTCTGAAAATATTCTGTTGGCAATGCTGTTTGATGAATGATCACATATTCGAGAATTTGACCTAAGAAGAATATTGAAAGCAAGAAAAACTGACTGGAAGGGGAAAATATGCCAATTGGATCTTCCAAATATAAATTTCGAAGCAGAGTAGTATTTTCAGATGATTCACTGGGACAATCCTTTGGAACCACCAACTACCATGAACCTCAGTGACGAAGACGTAGCAAGTATGATCAGAAACGGTTCAGAATTTGAAATAGAGAAGCTCCCTTGCCCTTCTCAAGCAGTAGAAAGGCATGCAAGACTACTAACACAAGCATCATTGGTAACATGTGGAGCAAAAGCCAGAGATGGATACATTCGTTGTGGAATCAAATCATGAAAGGAACTACCAAAGTTCATTATTTTGCCCGGCATGTGGGCTCCAAAATGGAAGACTGATAAGTGTTTTATTAGTCAATAATACTCGAAAGGTAAATTTGTAATCACTTCTTTTACTGTATTAGTGTGCTTTCTAAATATTAATTGTCTTTAAAAATTAAGTAATATGTACATATTTAATAACTATGTATTCAAAATATACCCCAAAACTTATGACGCTCGGTTGCAAGTTAGTGACTTTTTTTTCTTCTTTCTTTCTTTTCTTTTTTTTTTTTTTTTTGTTTGTTGTTTGTTAACGGCAATAAAACATTGTGGTACTGTTTCTTTTTAGTCGTTAGAACTTTTTTTAAGTCAGAAAATTAAGTTATTGTAAGCATTAATATAAAATTTAAAAAAATTGATTTTTTTGCTTTTTACGTTAACATTCCTTTCTTAGAGCCCAGTGTGGAACCTGAAGACAATCGGTGAATGGACTAGAATTTTTTTTTCTGTGACTTTTTTGCCATACAGCACCATTTGTTGAGTCAGGCAATATTAAAATTAAAAAAAAAATTTTTTGGCCATTTTCACTCCACCCTACTGAGCACTGAACCAACGCCGGGGACAGATTTGCATAGTTGAGGACTTGGGTCGAGGTACTTGTGGGAGGGCCTATACACAAAAACTTACTGTAAATTATACTTTATATTGAATGTAACTTACTCACTCTCAAATCACCCATGCATAAACATTTACTTTAGATTAAATTTTCGAACACGACAATCATGTTGCTCAAGAATTCCTTAGGTTAGTAGCATAAAGTATTTAGATTGAAAGAAATTCTTTTCTCTGAAAATCAGAAGAATAAAAAATGAAAAAAAAATCAATGTTTCAGACATTTAAAAAAAAGTTCCTCTTTCTAAAACTTAAAAATTTATGAAAGAAAAATGACAAGAATTTCCCCCTTTTTTTTGACAAACCCTTTATTATTTATTTTATCAGGCACTATTTAATTCATACATTTTTACATAAATTGCAACTATCTTTATACTTAAAAAAAGTAAAGGTAAATTGATTAAATTAAAATTTGAGTAATTTCAATAGATTTAACTCGATAATCAGACATTTACTGTGATTATCAGGTAGAAAACAGTCCTTTAAAGTGTTTGAAACATAATTTTAGTAGACATTTCGATAGCAGGTGAAGAATTGGGGAGGTGGGGGAACGACAAGAAAATGGAGGCCCAGGGCACTTGCCCCGAATGCGCAACCATTAATCATCCCCTGCCCAAAGCGGAGTTTTCAAAAATCAATATGGGAAGAAACACTGGTCATCTTTTCAATATAAGACGGGACGGAACAAGTTAAACCTGAGTTCTAGGTTAAAAAGGAAAATTTATATAATAAATCTCCGATAAAACACTTAGCCATAATTATTGTCCCGTACTTGAAAATGATATGAACCCTTCAGGGCGTTAAGTTATATTTATACGTTTTTAATCATTTATTCTTGTTCTAAACTTAATTCAAAGACCGGCATTTGGTGGTTTTATCATTCAAGGGTTTTTTTCGTAATTTCTTTTTAAGCGGATATTATTATTATTTGTATTAGTATTCATGATAATTGTTAACAAATTGCTAGATTGACATTTTTAAAAGATCCAGAATTCACTAAATCTCCATTACATTAAATTATTAGAATTTAAATTCGTGACGATGAAAGTCCATTTTTATTGCTTTTGACCAACTCAAATCTGTAGCTGTTTTCAAGATTTGGGTATCATTTCGCCGCGGAAGATGGGGGTGGAAAAGACCCCTTGTTAGTTATCCACTTCCTGGGTTCCAAATAAACGAGCCGAAATGGAATGCCGCCATTTTCACCCACACACGAAACGGACTTAAGGAAAATATTTTCCCACCTTTTCCCCGCTTTTTGCATGTGGTTTCAAGTGAAATAGAAATAATACATTGCAATAATGTGAAAAAAGATCATGCACCTCAAAATTTATCATGCAGGGACTTTTATAAGCTATTTATTTATTTATTTTAACAGAATACGTCAATTAGTTCGAGAACTGTTCCTTTAAAATATCAGATTTCTTTTATTATTAGATACTTTCAGTGTTTTGTAACTTCAATTTTTGAAACTTAAGGAAAATTTATTTGGCGTATACCACAACTAATATGCACAATATATATCGCAACATAATTTACGTTTCAGAGGCGTACATCGGACTTGGACGGGAGAACTGTACGTGTTTTTAGCGTGTCAAATTCAATGTAGAATTTTTCATTTACGAAAAAGCTGCCTTTATTTTCTTCGTTTTTACCTAAAATAATTGAGAACCAGAATTATCATAAACATATCGGCTGGTCCGGCAAAAATATTCGATATAACATAAATTCGAGATATCGAAAATCGCACATATTATCTTATTCAGGGGTATGTTTTTTTTTTTTTCGTGTTTAACACACGGTAAAGGTATACCCCTGAATATATCATGAAATCAAACTCTATGAAGCAAAATGTTTCTACTTTTCTGCTGATAAGTGGGTAATTTGATCGTTAGTAATAATGTTAGAAGAATCAAAGTGGTACCAAGGTAACCAGAGAGGTCGTCCCCCCCCCCCCAGAAATTTAAAAATTTTGTTAACAAAATGATAATGGTGAAGTCTTTTTGTGAAAAATTCGGCCTTTTTCACCGTTTGGTACCCCTCCAAAATTTCTTTCTGTGTTCGGCCCCAGAAGAATTAATAGATAACACACAAAATCAAAGCATTCATTGACAAATTTTATTTAGGATTGGGTTACTGCATAATTTTTCACAATTACATTTTTCAGTTTCGATTTCATGTTATACTTATCATTATTATTATACAGTGCATTAAAGACACGTTCCGGCGAGTTAACACGATTTGCAAATTTCTAAGTAACTGTAAAAATCGAGATAAGCAGAATGATAGATTTGTATCTTCGAGATAGTGAGAAAAAAATTCTGTTAAATTAGAGATTAGGTCAATTTGGGGCTGTAAACAAACTTGGAGATTATCGGAAAATCGAGATAAACGAAATCGAGATATCGAGATTCAATTGTATATATGAAGTTCACACCCCAAAACACAAATTAAAACTCACATTTTATGTATAAGTTTCCCCAATCATTATTTAGTTTAAACTTGTTTTGCTAAAATTTAATGATTAAAAAAAATCATCTAACCAAAGCTTATCCCTTGAAAGAAATATATAGTTCCTATATGGGCTTTGATATCTGAATGACATAATTTTGAGAAATTTTGCCCAACAATTATTTAGTGCTGTTTACCTTCTCTAAAGCGATATATGAAGAAATTGTTTTTTGGGAATGCGTGAAGTCGACACCAACAAACACGAATTAAAATGTAACATTTTGAACAAATTTTAGGAAGTTTTGCCCTGTTTTACCCGCCTTTACAAGTGTATTATAGCTACACAATTACAGCATAATTTTGCGCCCAGCAACTGTCTGGAGTTTTGGAAGGTTTTCTCCAGATGCAACCTGAATACGCCAGAAACCCTTGAAAATCCTCCGCTCAAGGCATAACCCCCTACGCCAGAGGCGTAGCCAGAAATTTTTCATAGGGGGTTACGACTACTGCAACTCAGATATATGTATAGGTGAGTGTGATAAGGGAGTGAAGAATATACATTTTGTATGGCAAAAAATTCCTCATGGGGGATTGTGAATCCCCTAACCCCTCCCCCTTGGCTACGCCACTGCAAAGTACTCCGCTAACCGAACCGCTTGCGGAAGAATGGTGCTCTGGGAAGTTTGCGAGTAAATCTCTTCAACGTCTTGTCTACTTTATTCGATGCAAATTTATAAGTGGTTCTGTGGGACAAAGCACGCAAGTCTGAAACATATGTATACAATGGGAAAAAAATAAAACGTAATTGGAAGCATACAAGTTCTAGAGTTATGCCCCTGGAAATTTGCGTTTCTCCAAATATTGTGCTGTAAAATTTTATTTGTCTCTTGGAATAGACCATATGCCCGGATGTCCCGGGTATAAAGGCGTCTCTAAGATTGTAGCTATTAACTGTGACGAACACTTTCAAACAAAGAGCAACATTTATATATTGGCTGCATTTATTCGGCATCCAAAATGGGCTTTTTTTTGCATTGATTTGGAACAGCTGCATAAACTGCTCAAATGGCCTAAACACTGAAAAAGTGCAGCAGTTGCCATTACTCTATTTAAATATCAACAACATGGCAGTCGATCGGATCCTTATATTTATGGTAGTTAAATCGAGTGATGGCTGCACTTTTTCAGCGTTGAACATTCTATCCAGCTGTACTTCAATATTGATGTTATAGCGCCCATAGTGACTAACAGAGAAAAGCGCCACCTGTCACCCTCTTCAGTGGAGACCAAGACTTGTTCGTACACGGCAGCGTTGCGAAGTGAAGTGAAGTGCAAGAAGTGAAAGGCATTGAAAATTGTAACTAATGATTTTTTTTATTGTCTTTAAATTGTTTCTAGGGCACTTTTTACCAAAAAAGTTGTTAGTTTTTAAGTGAATACTTACAGTTAGTATAAGTAGTACATACTTACAGTTAGTGTATGAAACACTGTTAAACAATATTATAACGTCAGTGAAAAGATCAAATAATTATTTGACTCATTACATTGCTTGTGAGCTTGTGTTCTATGGGCAAGTCAAGTGATACAGAATATCTTGACGTTATAGAGTTATAACTACAATCGATGTAACAATATCCGAGTTCAGCAGTATTTGTAGCTCACCCCCCTAAACTAAAATCCTGGGTGCGCCACTGGATACATATGCAATCAGGGTTAAAGATACGATAGCATTTTTCGAAAATGCGGAAATCAAACAAATTTTTTACCATTCTCGCAAAAGTATTTGCGAAAAAAAAAAAAAAAAAAAAAAGAAAGAAAATTCCTCCAGACTGTATCGGAGGGTATAATGTGTAAGACTCATACACCAATCTTTCTTTGTGAGATCGCCATCTTTTAGCCTTATTATTTCTCCTGTTGTTCATTATGTTAATTTTATTTAACATGCTAGACTTCAGAATCAATTTTATCTCAGTAGTACTACAACTTACAGAGGCGTAATGTTGAGTTTTCTCCCAACTTGATATAAAAAAACCATTCATTTTAAACCTTTTTTTCAAAAAAGAAAGAAGCTTCGCCACTCTTCTTATACAGTATGGACTATGTATCGCCCCCCCCCCCTCATTATATATCATGGATATCATGCTTCACGTCATGTTTACACTTACATATCAACTTATAAAATTTTCACATCACAATTTAAGGTTTTCAATAAAAATTTCTCTGTAAATTGGTAATCAGTGGACTGCCATGTTACAGGTCCGGCAAAGGTTGATTCAGCCTTCCATCCCTTGAGTGGATCGATAAAATGATGACCAAGCTTGATTGAGAGTTAAACACTGGGGGCTTCGCGTCAGGCTGACCATTTGACCGAGGCATATACTTTCGAACCCCAGAGTCCATTGTCGCGAAAGCGTGAATGAACAGCGCAGGCCTTGGCCCCGCGTAATGGTTGTTGCGCCAATGTTTAACTTTAAATTGGTATTCATTGTGTTTTGGTTGTGGCTGATTTTTTAAAATTAAGATTGCAAGTAAAAAATGAAACACGTCAGCTATCGAGGAAATTGGGGGAATGGGAATTTACAAGCATATTGAAATTTTAGCGTTTTACTAAACTTTTCTTTTTTTCTCATTTTGACGTTACCTTAGAATTTTATACGTTATCTTTCTGACGTATCTCCCCTTCTACGCTAATGGTCTGCGAATTTAATGTCTTAAAGTTCGATTTCCGTTAAACCGTAGTTGCTTCATCTTCTCCATTTGTTGATTTACTGCGCACTTCACTTAGGAACAACTGAGATGAAGGACTATATCAACAGCTAAAGATCTCTATAAACTCTCTCACTAAAATTAAATCAAAATATGTTAGCTCGTAATGATATTATTGATATGCTTTGGAGAAGTGGCTACAGCTGAATCCCTATATTCCGAGTTGATCGGGACCGAGATCAACTCGGATTATGCGGACTGCATTAGAAAATCGAAGAGAAAAATTGAGTTTTATGTTCAGAACGTGCAGACTGCAGACAGATCAAGCAGCAAAATAAATAAATAATAAATAACGAGTACACGAATTTGTAAATATAAAAATATTTTTTAAATAGCAAGACACTTCAATGCTTAAAAAATGAATTTAAAGTTGTTTATTTTTGAGCAGAAAGTTTAGTTCCACCTCGTATTAAGAGGACACGGATTAGCGGAACTTTACTGTTTATCCTCTTCAGACCCGAGATAAATCTCAATCTCAAATTAAAGATAAATCTCATAATTGTGTTTGAAAAACCTGTTACACTTTACGACGATAAGTAGAAAGCGTATTTTCAAATAATTTTTCGAATAAAAGCCTAATTCCTAATCTCTTTCAGTAATAAAAAGTTGTTATCACCCATAAACGAAGATTGTTAAGAAACTTTTAAAGATAAATTATGTCCTATAATTTCTTTTCATCTACACTATAAGAAAAAACCATGCTAAATTACAGCACAATGTGCTGGTAATCATAACGCCAACACATGTGCTGTAAATTTCAAGCACTTTGAATTTTCAAGCACTGTGTTGTAAATTTACAACACCGTGTTGTAAATATAGTTAGCACGATGGCACGGTGGCACAACAGCACATGTGCTGTAGCTTTACAGCACCGTGTAAAATTACATCACATCATTTTCAAGTACCTATGTAAATTCACAACACTGTGTTGTAAAATTACAACACTTCATTTTTCAAGCATCTGTGTGAATTTACATCACTGTGTTGTAAAATTAAAGCACCTCATTTTTCGAGCATTTATGTAAATTTACAACACCATGCTGTAAAATTACAGTGCCTGATTTTTCAAGCACTGTTGTGTATTTTTACAGCACTTGAA
This sequence comes from Cheiracanthium punctorium, assembly GCA_038373885.1. Classification (NCBI taxonomy): domain Eukaryota; kingdom Metazoa; phylum Arthropoda; class Arachnida; order Araneae; family Cheiracanthiidae; genus Cheiracanthium; species Cheiracanthium punctorium. Next base: position 192,876 of record JAWZYV010011946.1, read on the forward strand.
TTTTCAAGCACTGTAACGTGTTTTTACAGTTCTTGAATTTTCAAGTACTTTCATGGAATTGTACTGCACTTCTGTGTAAGTTTTAGCCTGATGCAATTTTTCTGTACACATGCATTTATAATTACTTTTCGAACAAAAATTTATACCTGTCCCTCGATTTGCACGGCACTCAATTTACACGTTTTTAAATGAATTTTTTTTTATTTTATTGTGTGTGTGCATCGTACACATTTACAATTACTTTTCAAACAAATTTACAGCTATCCCTCTATTTGCTCGGTACTCAATTCACGCGGTTTTCAAATGAAAACTTTAGTTTTTTAATATTATTTATGGGATCCTACAATTTGCAATTACATTTCAAACAAATTTACAGCTATCTTCCATATTTACAAGGTTTCGCGTTTACACGGTTTTACATTTTTTTAAAAATCCTACACATTTACAATTAATTTTCAAACAAAGTCACACATATCCCTCGATTTGCGCAGTACTCAATTTGCACTGTTTTTAAATGAAAACTTATTTTAGAGGTTTTTTTAAATTTTATTTATTGGATTCTACAATTTACAATTACATATTAAAGAAATTTACAGAACTATCCTTAAATATGCACGGTACTCAGTTTTACACGGTTTCGCTTTTATAAGGTTTCAATATGATTTTTTAAATGATTTTTTTTGCCTTATTTTAAGATTTACAATTAATTTTCAAACAAATTTGCTCCCATCCCTCGTTTTGCACGGTACTCAGTTTACACTGTTTTTAAATGAGAACTTACTTTAGAGTTTTTTATTATTTTATTTATTGGGTCCTATACAATTTAATATTACATTTCAAATTTACAGCTATCCTTTCATATGAAAAAAACTCAATTTACACGGTTTCGTGTTTATACGGTTTTTGGAATGAATTTCTTTTTTCAGTTTTGTTAAATCCTACACATTTACAATTAATTTTTAAGCAAATTTACACTTATCCCTCAATTAGCACGGTATTCAATTTACACTGTTTTTAAATGAAAACTTAATTTAGAGGGTTTTTATTTTAAATTTTATTTATTGGATCTTAAAATTTACAATTAAATTTCAAACAAATTTACGGCTATTCTTCGATATGCCCGGTACTTAATTTATACGGTTTCGTGTTTACACGGTTTTTATATAATTTTCTTTTATCCTACAAATTTACAATTAATTTTCAAACAAATTGACACCTATCTCCCGATTTGCACATTACTCAACTTACACTGTTTTTAAATGAAAACTTTTTTTCTCTAACTCTGAAGAAGTTAGAAATTTTGCACAACCATTTAAAATATGTAGAAAAATCTTGCTCCTTTAAAAAGCCAGAAAGATCTGCAATAAATATTTTTGTTGTTGAAACTTTTTGAAGCAGCACAGCACTAATGTCAAATTACAAAATGCGAATTTACCCAAAAGCATTGCAAGTGGCAGTGGAAAATTTCGGAATGAGATTTTCATTCTTGAAACCGAGATCATTTGATATTAAAATAAAATATTTGCAAACTCACAGTCACCTCTATGTCTAATATGTTAATGTTATAGTGATGCATAGCTGTAGGAGACTATAACTTTTATAAAGAACTTTTGTGAATGAGTAATAGATTTATAATTAAATATGACAATATTTTTGACAAAAATGTAAAGTCTCGTGAACATAGCTTTCAAATTAATTTTTAATAACTAAGTAAGCAAACTTAAAATTTACATCCAAGCCTGAAATGGGGGGGGGGATTAATAATTCTTGACTTGTAAAGGGACTAAGGTTCCTCTTATTCATAGGGCCACATTATAAGTTAAGACCATGCAAACAGATTTTTTCAAAAATTTGTTTTTATGGAGTTGTTTTATACATACCCGTAAAAGGCAGGCCCGTTGTATTTCTAGAGTTAAGTTGCTTCAGTGTTTTTTTTTTTTTTAACTATATCACTCAGCTACATTTATACATACTTTCTCTTATAAATATCTTCTTCCACAAATCCAAATATTTAAAGAATACTTGTTGAAAAGGTAAATTAAGCATAAGGGATCAGCATAATACAATGATTTAATGAGCTATTTATTTTTTTATTTTACTTTCTTGGAACAAATACAGGCTTTTAAGTTCTAAAGTAAAGATATAAATAAAGATATGGCAGAACAAATTTTCATGGTGTTCTTTGAAAAAGTCAGTATAATGCTTTTAATTTATAGTTTAATAGATGAATAAAACTTATCATTATATAAATTGGTAGTTATTTTAAAAATTGCATTGAAATTATTTATCTAGAATAATTTTGGTAGTTTCAAATTAAAGTCATATTTATTAAAATTGCCTACGATAAGATTTTTTTAATTAAATATAAATTAATATATTCAAAACAATCACAAGTAAAGTAATTTAATAAAATAACAAAAGCACTCAACAAAAATCTGGTGGTGAAAAGGTAAAAGTAATTAAAAAATTTTTTAAATAACTCATAAAAGATACAAATTGAGGTCTATCATTTAGAGTAATACAAAAAAGTCCACTCTTCTTCGGTTACAAAAAGTCAGTCATCTGCACAAAAAAAAGGCTATTCTTTCTGACTGGGGTTGACTTTCTTTATGCTGCAGAAAAGTACACTTTTTTGTACCAACCAAAGGGATTGTCCTGGATAAATACCCTGTTATGTGTATTATTTTGAAAAGTTCTTAATTATTTTTGATTTAATAAAATGTTAGCTTTTAAATAAACTGAAAAAAAGCATAAAATAACAAATTAAATTTGAAACATTAGAAATTTTATTGACTTTCCATATACAGTATATAAAGCTACATAGTTTTTTATATTTCATCTCAATATTTTACACAAGATACAACATAACTTATTCAGTCTTCTCTTTGATCAAACTTTCCTTAATGAAGAAATATTTTTCAGATGCCTAGGATAAAACAAAAACACGTCATCAGCAAATAAATTAATCCCAAAAAAGTGCCATTCTTTTCTTTTTTGGCTACTATTTCAATATTTCAACTGATTTCATAAACCCATTTGTGCCCTAGATATTTTTGCTACTTTCTTCGATTTTTGCTAATACCAACAATAATAGATAAATTTCTGATGTCAACTTCTTGAACAAGGGATGATTTCTTTTAAAATCTTTATGTATAAAAATTGAAGTGTCAACATCCTACTAGGTCATGCTAAAATATTTTGTGAAATTGAGGTTCAAGACTCGTTAATAAAGGCTAGGGAAAATTAATAACGTTTTTGACAGATAGCGAAAATGCCACCCCAAAACAGGGACACTAGGCATAAATGGGTTAGTTGAAATTTGTTAAAATAAACACTTATCGGTGCTTTTGAAAATCCTTATCTAAATAAAATATTTAAAAATGGTAAACAATGAAAATTTTATCATTATTAAATACAGAATAACAATATATAACGTCATGCAAAAATCAGGAGTTATGCTGGTTCCTTTTTTAAAAGAATGCATAAAATATGTACTATGTTGAGATTCCTCAACATAAAGGCATTAAACTGCAAAAATACATCTGCAATATTTGGTGGATTTTTGATATTTCACTATATATGCAAGGTGAGCCAATGGGATGAAATGATTTCTTTAAACTAATAATAATTCTAAAAATCATCTTTTGTAAAATTTACTGATGAAAGCAGCGTAATCTACATGAATGGAGATATTGTGTAGGCGCAGAATCGTTCATTTTTGGAAAGTAATTTCCAAAAGCTCCTCTATTTTCCTACACACATTCTTGCAGCCTCATTGCAAAGCTGCCTATAAAAGTGCACAGCATTTTTAGCGTTATTGTGGACACAGCATGCTGAATCCTTTCTTTTAACGCTTGAAAAGTCTTTTGGGAGGTTACTTTAAAATATTCTTTGTTTTTAGGTACAGTCACAAATTATATTTATGACACTGACAGTACAAGACTGCCTTTCCTTTAGTTCGCTTTTAAAGGCACACACGCATTGTTCACCAACCCAGTATTTCATAACTTATTTTCCACGATTGACAACAGTGATGGTCAAAACTGCCTCCCTTTTTCTTTCTTTACAGTGACTTTTTTTAATTATACAGTTTCATTCACTTACCTTGTATGGATATGCATAAATATATATAAATTTATTTCCTTCTTTTTCTTTTCTTTTTTCTTTTCTTTTTTTCTTTTTTTTTTTAATCTGATGTTACTTCTGAAACATATAAATGGATTTTTCTGACACAAGAATTATTTAAATCAATCAATGTGAATATTATTCTTTACTGAAGAACATTTTTTAAGTTTAAATTATTTCAATTAAAATTTTTAGTTATTGAAGAAGGAAGTATACTAAATATAAAGTATTTTTGTTAATAAATAATCTAAGCATGTTTTTAACATTTTACTTCTGAAAGAAAAAACTGTTAATGTCTTATGACATTATTACACATTGAACTTCTGATTATCTATATTTTAAATTCTGAGAGTGGTTGCATGGCCAAAAAATGAACACTATTAATTCGAAAACTCCTTTCCTAAAGAAAAAAATCAACATCAGTACAAAAATATCCAATTAACTCACGTTTGTAAGAGGCGTAACATTAAACTAGAATTTTTTCTTTTAAAATTAATTCTTTAAAGAAATCTGTAATGTAAACTTTATTTCTTATTTATACATATCTTGTCCCAAATTGACATATTTTACAAACCACAGAAATATTACCGTAATCAAATCCTCTTTTACTAAAACATTTTAATGAATTTTATTTGATGTAAAACAATCAATAAATTATTAAAAACTCATCATTTAAAATAAACGTGCATGAACATGCATTAATTCTCAGATTCTAAAGGTTTACAAAAACAGAGAGATGTAGAAAAAGGGTTAGGGGTTAATAGGCTGGCTTACATATTTACAAGCCTCACAGCAAAATTTCATACCTGGAATTGAGACAGTTGAGTTAAAGTGGTAATTTTTCTTGCTCCCTTAAGCAATACTGCTTCCGGACTCTGAATGGTTGCTTTAGGAAGTTGCGAGTTGAAGTCGATCTTCTCTTGAACATCCCGACATATTCTAGCTTCTTGAGATGCGGAACCTTTTTACCATTGGAGGCCACATGTAAATTTGGCAGTAATAAAGGAGGCCGTATGAGTTGACGTACCTATGAAATTATAATAGTTTTTGTATAGTTTTAACAATTCATTGCATTATATAGAAATATTACAAAAAAGTCGTTATTATTTGGCATAAAAAGTAACAATATAAGAGATTTTTGTATTCACATACGAGTAATAACTTATTATAACATTAATCATTAATAATTATTTTTTTAATTACAGGTTGATAGATACTGCTTGTAATTTTTTATATTTGTATACATTTATTAGCGCAGGGGATGCAAATAGAATGCAAATATTTAGTGGAACTGACAAAAATTAAGTGGCGCCAAACTTTTCTTATATTTTCAAAATTGCGGAAGCAAATGAAATTTTCAGTCGCTCGCACCAGTTTTTTTTTTTTTTTTTTTTTGCATTGTGCAACCCCTTCTTTGTATACCTGTATTAGCATATGTATGTATATATATATATATATATATTCAGATTTTTAAATTTAAAAAAACAACTACATATAAAATAGCAATTCAATAAAAATAATAAAGTAGAAGCATTTTTAAATAAATTTATTACATTATATGAAGAAATACAATAGAAAAAAAATTATTTTTTAAAAGAGCAACATAAGAACTCCTAAAATAATTTTAAAATAAAATGGAAAATTTAAGTTGGGGGGATTTTTACATTTGTTTCTAGCTTGAAAGCAATTAGTATTTGAATCAAGCCTCGTAACGCAAAACCTTAATTGATCAACCTTAAACGCAAAACCTTAATATGTAATTTGCGTTCTTAAACTAGTTTTAATTTTTATATTTTTTTGTGAGAGAAAATAATGACTCACAGCGGTAGTAGGGGAAGTTGGGGTACAATGAAACAAAACTCACTACTTTTTTTTCTGTTCACAAATTTGCATGTACAGTAATAAAATTAATGGACAATTTTAATCTACTCTTTTCCCCATCTAAATGAATTTTTATGAGTTTGTAAACAGCATCTTCATAGTTAAAAAATATCAAAAGGTGAAGGTTGACAGTGTTTCATTGTACCCTGTATACTCGGCGTATAATGAAACACTTAATAACACTTCAGAAACACTTGTATAATATGAGTCAAAATTCAAATTTCAGAATATGTTTTATGTACATTTATAATAAACATTAATAGGCATAAACATGAAATTTAAATGGAAAAATAAATTTAATTAAACTATTATAGCTTAAGATGAAAACATAATACTTTTATTAGAGGTTAGCTATATATATACACCCTATCTCACAAAGCGAAGATTTCACTTAACAATTGGTCTTGGAACACATTTTACGCAAACGTCAGGACTCCACTGTTTTCCCACTATCCACGAATACCTCATCTCTATATGTTGAATGAAAACACGTTATTCAAGTTTTTTTTTTTTTCTTTTCAGTGTACCCACAATTTCTTAAGACTCCCCATGAGAAGAAGTCAAAACAGTCTCAACTGAAACAGAGTTAATATGCAGCCAATCTCTGATTATTGTACGAGCACTTTGGGCCCGTACCCTGGGCATTACATGCAGATAGAAGCCAAAAATTGAGTTTAGACTAAGTATACAAAGACAAAAAATATGTATAGGTGCACAAAACTTGAAAAATGCCCTATACACAAAAATGTTTTAGTCAGGTCCTGCATAGAGTTAAACTGCGTGAAAAAGATCTTAACATAGTTCAAAAAATGTTTTCATTAAAGAAAGTCTGTATTTAATTTAACCTCTTTTCCCATAATTAAGATTAAAAAAATTCTGTTTGTACAAAAATATATTTTAGTAATTTAAATAAAAAATGTGAATCCACCCCTCCCCCCCCAAAAAAAAAGAAAGTACTGTAATAAAAATTTAAGAATGATCCCTGAAATTTAGCATAAAATTTTTAGCATTTTAGAATAAATGCACAAAATGATGAAAATTTTCACATGCTCAACACTTTTTTGAAGAACAATAAATTACTTGTGATAATCAATATTTAAAAATAAGAGTAAATAATTTTAAATATAATTCAAAATATGATTTGTGTATATGAAACATTTAACAGTTTCTAAAAATACATGGCATTATACAGAAAAATCATCCAAAAAACAGAATCCAGTCAAAGATACTTCAAGAGTTTTAAAATAGTCTACCTTTCATTATTTCATTCCACAAATTAATTAACTCCGTGTATATTTTTTAATCGAGTAAATATTTTTATTATTCATTATTAAGTACATCTAATTAAATATCAATTTTAGGTACAGTTAAAGAAATAAGTTTCAAATTATAAAATAAAAAAAAAAAAAAATAATAAAAAAAAAAAAAAAAAAAAAAAGCTCTCTAAGTTCAGAAATTAAGTTTGAAAAATTTTTAAGAATTGTGCTAATATTAAATTAAATGTAGTTGTCTTTTTCATGGTTTGATTAATATCCTCTTTTAAATTAAATCGAAATTTCTACACCTTTAATATAAGGGTTGTAATGCAGGCCCTGATTATCGCACGGGTACTTCGGGACATGTGCCCTGGGCACACATGCAGAAATAGGCCAATAAATTTAATTTAGAGATTTATAGGGGCACAAAAAAAATTAGCCACAAAATGTTATAGTCAGGCCTTATTGTAATGTTAAAATTCAATACTATAAATAGTAAAATCGACCGTGCGAGCCCCCTGTAAACACGGCGACAGTCGCTGGAGCTTGTCAGTTGCTAAGCCCCAGCGACTGTCGCCAACCAGTTTGCACGATCTGCAAAGCAAAGTCAAAGAATTTTAACGCATTAAAATTGCACATAAATTCCATTAACAGAAGCACATCAAAACAACAAAATGCACCGGTCCATATTAAACCTAAAAAACGTCTGAAAATTCAGCAACAAGTAATTTAAAATGAACAAATGTTTTTAACCTAAAAATACTACAGTGGATTAAGCAACCTAGTTGTACATGTACAGCTAATGTAAACTGGGCAAACACTGGCCTGTTTTCAACTCCAAAAAACATCCGTGGATATAAAGTCAGTATGATCAGAATAGCACGTAATAGCACTAAACGAAAACATAAAACTATCAAATCAAAATTCACATTAAAAACATTGAACATCGCAAAGATTCATTAAAAAAATCACTTACCTTTAATTTTTTGTAATTAACTGCCCAGAAATGTCACTAACGCTCTCCTGTTCCTAATATCCACCGGCTTATAACGTAAAACCAACATGATTTCCTTTATTTAGTTTTATATTCAAATACCCGCACCATATTTCTAACAAAAACACACATTTTCATTTCACACAATAAAATATTTCATTCCTTTCCATGCATAACACGAAACATTTTCCAATTCCAAACATCTATTTTACCAACAAACGACGATAAAATTGCTAAACGCCTGTCTTCAGATTTAACAGAACATCAAACCATGACCACGTGTCCAAGATCAAATATTCTGCCTGGAATCCTAGTTTAGTTCACTGATAATGGCACGCGTTATTCTGATTCGCTATGAATGTCACATGATCGCCAGAAGTGCCACCCTAAATTTAAAAAATCAAGCACGGTGTGCTTGAATTTCTTTATACTGCACGTGTTGTAAATTAAATACAGCACAGTGTGTTGTAAAATTACAGATATTTAATACAGTGTATATGATTTTTTTTTTAAATCAGAAATTCAAGTCATGATATTTCAATAATATTTAAATATTCTTTTGTGTAACGGCAAACAAAAATAAAATGTGTGCGTCAGTGTGCAGAATTTACACATTCAGATGAGTTAAAATCATTTATTAAAAATTAAAGAATCAAAGAATGTGTACGTTAGTTCAAAACAACAAAACTTCTTAAAGGATCGTGCTAACGATGCGGAAACAAGAAGGTCCACATAAGTGGACCGCTGCCTGGAGCAAAGAGGATATAGTAAACGTTTATAGTATAGCTGTGATTGGGATATTTTATTTGTAAACAATATCAGTGACGTAAGCAAGGGTGCGGGGGCTTAACCAACCAACGCCTCCTAGATATAAAAAGCCTTACGTCACCAAGCTTTGGCGTGCGTCATCACTAGGCCTACGAAAGTGACGTCATCACAGGTTTCATTTCACAAAGTAAAACTATTTAAAATTTCTGGTGATTGCTACAAATATTAGAAAATATATTAAATTAAAAATTAAAATTAAAATACCTTTCTCATACAAAATTATTCATTATGATCTATTTCCATATCATATTATCTAATTAGTCATGCTTAAAAACTGCCATTTGTACTAAAATTATATTTTTTATCTTAAATTATTAAAATATTGCTACTCATAGGTAAATGCACCAGAAATTTTTAATAGTTTCTTTTTTTGTGTGCGCATGTGATGTGAACATAAATAGACCTAATGCTGACGTCAAAGCTTGGTGACGAAGGAGTTCTATGTCTTTCTGTATCTAGGAGGCGATGAACCAACACCTCCTACAGGAAACCTAACAACTGAAGCTTTGGCGTCATCACTAGATGTACTTAAATAAGGTCATCACAGTTTTTACTTCAAAAAATAAAACCATTTAAAATTTCTGGTGAACGCTACAAATATTAGAAAATATCTATTAGAAATTAAAATACCTTTCTGAGACTAAATAATTCATTATGATCTATTTCTATATCATATTGTATAACTAGTGATAGTTAAAAAATGGCGTCTGTCGTAAAATTAATTTTTCTATGTTAAATCATTAAAATGTTTTATGCGTGAGAAAATCCACCACAAATTTAAAATAGTTTTGTGAAAATAAAACTGTGATGATGTCAAAGCTTCAGTATGTTCAGGCTTTCTATATCTAGAAGATGTTGGCTTGACATCACCCTTGAATGTAGATTCAACCTGTTTTCTAACATTGTTGAAAATCAATGTTTACCGTTGCATCATTCATATTTTATTTAGACCAGCGATGCTAGACCAATGCGCAGAAGCAACACTGAGCATAAACAAGCTGTTGTACTTTCGCAACGATGGGCGTGAGTGGCAATGTAGCTTATTTTTAAAGGTTTCGAAAAATACTTGAAGACTTGTGATTGTACTGAAAAAAAAGAATGATAAATCCCCCGCTCTGTGCAATTCCGTGTACACTAACTGATCAATTGAATTATCCCCCCCTTGCATAGGGTCTTCTATGCTCAAATGCCCAAGATTCCCCAAAGTCCAAATAAGTTTCTGCTTTAAATAACGTTACATCCCCTCAAAAACATGCAAGTATAAAGGAAATTTTCCACTTTTATTTTATTAATAAAGTTGCACCTTTCAGCACATAATAATAAAGTCGTCCAAATTTTGTGATTTTCAAAAAAGTAATATGTCATTCACATAACATTAAATTCAGCTTACACTCGAATACTTTTTGAGGAGTTATAACTTTCCCATTCAATTGCTGAATTAATGAACTATATTATTATTAGTTTATTAAATTCATTATTAACGAATTAAATTTTTAGTTAAAGGTGATACATACAATTCTTGCCATTTACGACAAAAAATCAAAAATTATGTGGTAGGGCTTCAAACACCTCAACTTTCAGCGCTTCAAGAACCCTCAATCCTAACGCATATTTTCCATTCTAATCATCTTTTTTTTTTTCAATTTTATAACTGGTTTTGATTACCAGAAAGAGCCCGATAATCTACCTTTTATACGAAAAGGAAAACAATTTTCTGTCTATATTACGTTTAACTTGGGTTTAGGTGAGGCTTTTACCGAACATCTGATCACATAAATCGTTACCTTTCCGTTAATTCCCAAATTACTAAATTACAACAGAATCGGTTCCCATCTGAGTACCGAAAGTGAAGCTGCACCAGCTTTGACCAGGTGACAACCAAAATCTGCCATGTTCAACAAATATCTGTAGGAGTACCAATCCAGGGTCTAGGTCTCTCATCTAAAATTCGCTAAAAATTAGGACACCACTCACAGAGCGGAACGTCGGACTGCCTACTAGGGGGTCCCCACAATGAAATGACCAACATCTACAGTCGACAGCTGACTGAGTCATCGGACATTAGAAAGCAGAAAAAGTACGTCAGAATAAGCAGCCCTTTGATCGCCAGAAACTTGTGACTTAAAACAGTTGTCTGTGTATTGGGATGGTTCGGATTTTTTTTTTTAATTTTTTTTTATGTGTGTTGCAGAAATAGTACCGTAGTGGCACTAAATTCACATTTAAAAAAATTTAAGTTCGTAGTAGGCCAGTACCCAGGGGGTTGCATTTCGGGACACTGCCCCTGAAAAAAAAATTGCCCCCAATTCTGCCCCCCGCAGGAAAAATTTTACCCTTCTTCCAAATTTGCAAAATAGATCGAAATGTCATTTGAAAAAAAAGTTCAAGCAAAACATTTGAAAAACATTAAACATTTTTAAAAAGTTTTCAAATCCTGCTTTACCATCACGGAACAGACTCTATACGACGTTCTCATCATTAAACTAAGTTTTAAAACCCAAATTATTATCTAGGCATAGGGCAAAATAATAGGAACACCCGTGAAAGAATGGAGTCGTCCTTAGACCGTCCAATAAACGGCGGGCACGTGTCGCAAGAGGATGCCACCTAGTGGTGATGAAAGGAAAGGTATCAGTCTAGCATTTGGCAGTGTGAGAGTTGCATGAGAA